>JAMPIV010019206.1:87500-156506 GCA_024509875.1 Oreohelix idahoensis | reverse complement strand
TTGCTGTGGGTGATATTTTAAAGAAAAACCAATAATTCATGTGATTACGTCCAACAAAACTCTAATAAATATGCCCCAAAGCATTGTACCACATCCTGTTTAACTTGACTCTGATTGCTTTAAAAAAAACAGTAACAGAAGATCACTTTCATGGGTTTCTTAAAATATATAGACTAGATCAGTGGCAGGTGGAAACTTATGTGATGTGAGGATTCTATTTTAGAAAAACTATGAGCTCTCATAAAGATTTCGCCTTTGATACAATCATATCTGTTTCAGGTTTTAGAGTATAAAAAATGTTTGAAGGAGATGTTTGCAGCATATTAAGTTTGTGTCGACGGAACAGTGTGTCATCAGCTTGACACCAGCATCAAATAAACCCTCTTACTGCACAGTGTTCTTTCAACAAACCAGGATATTGAAAAACTGACAACTAAATTATATTTTACTAAATGAATAAATAGGTCCTCTTCGCCAAATAAAGGAATCCCATTCTTATCTTATGCAGCTTCATAATTTAAAGTGAATGTTTTAAACTAAGGGCTCTCTCATTGGATATCATTGGAATAACACAGAATCAGGAAGAAGTACCATTAATCCTGGGGGGGATATCACACTTTTAAAATACCAATATGAGAAAGAGTAAAGTAAGTCCTTAGTTTGCTATCGTTTTTTATTTTTTATTTCCTATCTATTGTAAGAGATTCTACCAAAATCATTGCCTGTGATCTCCTTTTATTTTTAAGTTTGGAGGCTGATAGATAAACTTTGGGGATTATGGTATGTTCACTGCTGGTGTGAAATGCTTAAAAACAGATAGGGGGAGTATCTACTGGGAAAGATAGTAAACTGGTGGGTCACAGAAAGCATTTGAAAGTTGTATAGAAAAAGGAAAGGGGGGGGTCGAGAATGAAGTAAATGGAAAAATGATTAAAAGTATTTTATTTTTAAAAAAGCATTAGATTTGTTTATGGCTAATGCAGTTGCATTTAGGCCCAACCATTTGACAGTGATTATTGCTGTGAGGAGGTAATGCTGCTGCTTAGATATTGATGTAAAAATATATGTTAGTATGTCTTAAAATTTGTACCTATCATCTGCTATATTTTCATTGTCCGAGTTCAGGTTGAGGAAAGAAATATGGAATCTAATGTCGCACTCTTCTATGTGATCTCGATTACAGAAAATGAAGCAGGGGAAACAGACTATGAGGTATGTAAAAATGTTTCTGCCCCATGTAAATTCCCCTGGGGTCCTTCTCTGAAGAGACAAAGAAAGAATATGCCTACTGCACTCTTGAGCGTGTGTCGTTACAAAGTGACTTGTGGGGTTTGTGGGTGGGTCTGGCTACCCCATTATGTTAAACAAATTGTTACAGACTCCACTGCTGCAGGTGTATGTGAATGCTTGGAGTGCAGGCTTTCTAACAATGTGGTCCAGCTGTAATCGGGTGTCTGTATGCTCTGTTACGAACGCAAAAAAAGAAGATGAATGAAAAAATATTGGATATTTGGAAGATTTCAAGGGTGCATTCTTCTTTTTTATCCTTAGCTGCCGACTGCCAAGCAGTCGGTGGCCATCATGCCTGGTGGCGTCTTGTAGGGCAACAGCAAATTGATTCCACTTTGCTCGGTCGGTGGCCATCCTTTGTACATTGCCCCAACTCTGGTTCATTCTTTGCATCTCAGCCTCCACAGTCCTCCACCAAGTGGTTTTTGGTCGGCCTCTTTTTTGTTTTCCTTTAGAGGTACATCGTATATCTTTTTCTGTGGTGGCATCTGGGTCTCTTTCTGAGGACATGGCCCAACCAAAACTCCCAGCATCTGCCAGCTATGATGGTATGCATGTCCTCTTGCTTGCTCCGAGTAAGCAGATCTTGGTTGGTGATGGTATTTGGTCAAAAGATTCAGATAATTTTTCTTAGGCAGGTTGTGTGAAAAGAGGACAATTCTGACATTTCCTTCTCTGTTACTCTCCAGCATTCCGCACCATAGAGAAGAACAGAAAGCACACAGCTCTGATATAATCTTAATTTTGTGCTTATGTTGTACTGAGAGGACTTCCAGATGTTGTTTAGACTATAAAGGTGTGCATGGTATAGTGTTAAATTTGTGAGAAAAAAAAATGTTTTTGCAATATGCTGGACATGTAAAGAAATGATTTTGAACAATTTTACGTGATCATTTTCATAATTTATCTTGATCTATACTGGGAATTTGTTCACTGAAGTCTTCGTTAAGCCTAATTATATGTATTTACTTAACAACTAAAGTTTGTGACTTGTAGGAAACTATTTTTTTTTTTAAAATTAGGCACCAAAGAATGTTAAAACAATAGTCCTACATATAATTGTATGAGAAAAGCAGGGTTTAAGTTACTGGTTTTTTAATTTTACTGGTCAAATAATGGAAGTTAGCAGGTTGCCATTAAAACTGGGGGAGTGGGGGGTGGTGCATGTTGCACGTCTAATATATCTTTAAAACATTACGACTTGACAGCCGCCAAAGTTGAGGGTGCCTTTACATTTTCCTCTCACTACTGCCAAGACTCAAGTTAGATGCTTTTTCAGTCAACGGTTTACAGAGATTCTTTACCACACATAAATCAATGAAATTCCCCACAAAACATTGTGTATAGTTATAAAGAACTGACATCATTGCACTCTGGGCAAACCCATAGGTGCTCAGTCTCCATCAGTATATGTCAAATGTGAATGCTAACTGTTCCTGTAGCTCGCTGGCTGTAAACACAACAGATGCATTTTCTCATACGTGTCCCATCATCTCTAATTAGCGCTTTAGATTTGATGCCAAATTCCAACAGTCTTAACCTTGATGATTCATCTATTGCAGTGTCATTCTCCAACAGGCAATCATTAATTGCTCTCAGTATATCTCCCTTATCCATATCTAATGTCCCCACTATGGGTGCTCTTGATGCTAGTCTATCAGCTCTTTCATTACCACATAAACTAGCATGACCAGGACAGTATATCCACACCAGCTCTTGTAGACTGGAAGCATCAATGAATGTTTTCCATTCATGATGCAACCAACCACTTTGAACCTTTCGAAGCATGGACTGAGAGTTGGACACAATGATAGCCACATTGAGAAGAATAGTGGAACAAAGCCTGAAATGAAACTTGCCTCTTTACATAGGTTTTTGTGGACTATGAAGATGCACTTGATAGTATGGACAGACAGTCACTTCAGAAATTGGTGAGACATTATTGAGTCCCCCTGAAGATCATTAACTTAATAAAGAAAACATGAAGACAATGTGCAGAGCTCTTCATGGAGACAGTTTTACAAAACTATTTGGGATAAGAGATGAAGTGTGACAGGGATGCTTCCTGTCACCATTTCTCTTCCTATCGGCTGTAGGTTGAATTAGGAACACAGTGACCTCAACCAACAACTTTAGTCAACAGAAATGGTATCCAACAACTTGATAATGTAGATTTATCAGATGGTCTGGCTCTCATGTCCCATAGCCATAATCAGATGCAAGACAATGAAAGTGCTTGGTGTGAGTTTACAGCATGTTGGACTGAAAATACACAGGGAGAAAAGAAAGATAATGAAAATAAATGCAGCAAATGATAACAGTATTGCACTTGAAGACATGCCCCTTCAAGATCATACATATACCTTGGCAGCAGTGTAGACCAAGTGGGATGGACTGACAGTGATATCAAAATAAGAATACAAAAAGCTAGAGGAGCTTTCATTGCATTGGGAAATATGTGGAGGGCAAAAAAGTTGAGCCCCGCAAAAAAATCAAAATCGTCAGTTCAGTGTCAATTCAGTACGGCGTGACTCTGAAACCTGGAGAAAACAAGGACAACAACCAAAAAAGCTAGACTTTCATAGATGGGTGCTTACATATAATATAATGATTGAAGTGCTATGACCAGATCACCTCGCAGAACTGATGACAAGAACCAAACAACTACCAGTGGTACAAGAGATGAGAAGAAGACACAAGATGGATAGAGCACACTGAGAAAACCTGTTGATAGCAATACTGGGCAGTCCTTTTCCAGAGTCCCCAGGGTGAGAGAGGTAGAGGGAGACCAATGAGCACATGGAGAAGAGAACTGGAGACAGACATGAGGAAGACATAGTAGGACTTGAGCTGAAGACACAAGAAAGGAAGACAGCAAACGTTTGTTGAAGGTGTATGCTTCTTGGAGAGCTGAAGCACGATGATGAATGTTACTATCAGTGTCATGGAAAATCTTTAACCGGATCATGCTTGAGAGATTAAGAGTCCATAGGGTTGGTCTAGAATTGTCATTCTTTTTTTGTTTTTCTTTCTGTTATTTTTATTTCCTTCATCACCTAAAGATCTACCGAGTCATCACATGTGATCTACTGATAAATTATGATTGACCAGTTGCAAACTCCTGAACTAGATTAAAATGAAAAAAAAATTCTAAATTATTATTAATAACTTAAATTCTTTTCTGTCATCATTCCTGCAGTACAGGTGTATAAACGAACTAACACTGTTAGCATTGCTCCTGTCTAAGAGTTAAAATCTTGTCTAACTGTGATTTACTCATATCTCTGGGCAGTGAGAGTGAGTCAAGAGTGTTCTGTCATTTTTATTCTCATCTTCTTTTTTTTTTAATTTGAGAAGTTATTTTAAGATTAGGGTTTGTTAACTGCTAGTGTGAAAGGCATTAAACAGATGTGGACCCAAGGGAGAGATAGGAACTGTGGGTCACAGAAATATTGCAAATGAGGGTGGGGGAAAAAGACAGAAATGGAAAGTGACAAATTGTTTATTGACAAAAAAAAAGCAAATCTCTATAACAAGGGTCCTTGACCTTTGTGGCACCATAGGTACGTTTTATATTAACTAATAGGGTGAAGAGCAACAACCAATTTTTGTGACTCACTCATTACTTACTTACTTAGTCATTCCGCTTCTGCCGTGAGGTGTTCAGGTTTGGAAAGAGAGAGCACCATACAAATTGTTGCGTGCATATTTTGACGCGACATATTACAAAAAATCGATATGGCTATTTAATATGGAAAAAAATATAGACATTCATTCATTTGTGTATGAAAATGCTGTTTATGGTAAAAGCGAGATAATCCATGTTTGATTCACACTTTTGATTATAGGAGTAATCGTTCTGGATATTGATCCGGCGCAAGGATAGTGCGCTTGCGTTTGTACTTATTTTTTAGGGCCAGAAAATATATTAATTTGCTTATTGTGTTTATGGCCTGAATTCATATGTATTACATATTATTAGTACAAGTAGAATCAGTCCTATATTGTATATTTTGGATGGGTAGGAGGGACTAGATTCTTGTTATTCCGGTCTAGCGGAAGTATGAGTTGTCTTGACAAGTCGTGATGAGTTCCGATGTACTGCTAAAAATGGCGGGGTACGTTTTTCTAGAGCTGGTCCTTTCGTCAGAAAAAGATGCCTTACGAAATGGTTTGTCTACTGGAGGAGATGGTGTCTCTACGATAGTTTGTGTTAGAGTCTCTCCTTATGTCAGTATATAGATGATTCGGACTCCAGGTAAACCCAGCTCCTATTTTTGATGATCTCTCGTCGGTTAGGCCTAGCTTGACTTTTTGTGCTTCGCTATGCTAGTGTCGTGTTTTGTATCGACGAAGATGACAGATTTTCCTGCAGCGGTTATGGCTACGTGAATTAACCTGATCACCGTAGAGCTGTATGGAAACATTTATGAAATCCTTTATATACCCATTATAAATTAACTCTGGCTTATATTCTCCTTCCTATGAATGAGTGAATGACAACTCAGGGAGGCAGCCATGTTAGATTTCGGTCATCATATGTTTTGATCACTGCCAAGAGAACAGATTATTTATCCTATTATCGGACAGTGACAGGGAGATCTCAATCTTGCTAGAAACCCCCCTTTCGTGGTTTCATAATATATACTACAAACTATGGACGTCAAGTAACTTTAGTTATTTATCGATCTGCCTTCACTGACGCGTTTAGTCAGATAGGGGGATGTGGCCATAATGTATCATGACATTGAACTTTTGATGTACTGCCCATTATTTCTGAATGTGTCATGACTTCAGATCTGCTATGTATACCTACAAATTGATATGTCAACGAACCATGATGTACTCGTATGTCCCAGTGTGTACGTCTGAATAAATTGAGTAAACTAAGATTCCAGCAGTCTGCATTGGTGCCTTGTAGACACATGTGTATGAGTGGTTATATTGGTCAGCACACGAACAGTACACCATTCGCGGTAATCACACTCTACACTTCTACTTCATACATACACCATCCTGCGTCGGGTGAAGTGACCAAGTTTAGGGCCTGCTTCCCCTGGAGCCTTTGCCTTCCCTAACTCAGGACTAGGGTGAGTTACCCATTTACAGCTGGGTAGACTGGAGCATGCCTGATCTCAACAACACACCACTCTTCCTTACAGAGCATCCAGTGTGTGTGTGAAAGCAACTTTACAGAGTGGACAGAAACCGAAACTTTACAGTGGTGGCCAGATTCCTGGGTCCAGCTTACGCAGTTTTGTGTTGAGAATCACAGTTTACAGCTAAAAGAACATTTGTTTGACCACATCAACACCAGTAGGACAGCTATACAGTCGATGTCAGCTTGACCTGTATTACCGATAGGATGCTGTATCTAGGTCAGCGCTTGTTGACAGTTTTTCGCTGTACAGACAGTATTACACAGGACAGTGGTATCAAGTGTAGAAAATATCTGGAGCAGTATTGTTGACATTTCTCAACGTACAGAAGAATCACAGTGTTGTTGAACATAAAGTGCATAGTTCATCGTTGGATCTTCATATGCTCAACAGAGGAAAATTGACAGTGTAATAGTTTAAAATTAAATCTATTACTGAATAAAGTGGCAAGTTATTATTATTTAAATAAACTGTGCCTGCTTTACAACACTATACCTGCAACACATTCCATTCATGACATGTGATCTTTTTTTTTCATTTCTCCTGCAAAGTGATTGTTTGTAAAGGAAATATTTTTTTATTCCATAGTATAGTACTCAGATGATCTTTGATTACATTGAGGTATACAAGACCTTTGTAAGGCTTGTCTCCCAAAGTGATTGGTAAAGGGAAATATTTTTTCTACAGGTACTCAAGTGATCTTTGATTACATTGAGGTATACAAGACCTTTGTAAGGCTTGTCCCCACAGTATTTGAGATACAATTATTGTTGTCCACAGTGTAGTGGTGTTTGTTGGTATTGTATGATGGTGATATTACTAAATGTAATTGTATGAGGCCAGCTGTGAAGGCTCCTGAGATAAAATGTAGTTGTGAATTGTCAGAAGGCCTTTCTTGCTACCACTACGACCTCACACTTAATTTTTTTTAATGAATGTGGCTACGTAAAGTGTCTAGGGTTATGATATGTAGTGTGGTGTAATAGGTTATAGATATACCCACAGATATTTAACAAGACTAATAATATTAATAAATGTTAAAATACACTGAACTAACTCACGTGTGTAAGATTTTTTGATAGAATTATATTACATTTATTTTGTTCTGGATCAATTTTTTAGGTTGACCAGAACTTAAAAGGATTTAGAGATTATGAAAAGAAATGCATGGAATATTATATCATAAATGCAATAGTGTACATATATATGTACTATACTAGTTAGTTTTATTAAAATGTTCTAGTAGTCATCTACTTGGGAGGATAGTTAATGTTTGTGCTGTTGGGGTGGCCTCATCACACCTGTCTATATTGACTACACAGTGTCCAGAAAATGGTAGGAATTTTCATGGGGTTATTAGTAACTAAACGGTGTTGGTGAATGTCCAGCAGACCCGAGGCTCACTCATCTTGTAGTTGTAGCTCTGGTGCTGAAATCTGGTGGTCCCACCTCTCCGTGCTGGCGGGCAATAATGGTGATCTCTGTCACAAGTACTGCACAGATACACTCGAGTAAGTCACCAACTGAATAGACACTGCTTGGTTGACAACAGAAACTCACAGCTCTGCAATCAAAGTATGGGCCATGTGTCAAAATCTATTCTCTACCCACGTCTGGACACAACACTGACACAACAACCACATCATACAGACAGGTCAGATCTCTCTGACCAAACAGCACATTTACCATGGTGGTTTTACATCAGATAGATCCTCCCAGACCATAGATTCTGAAAAATATTTATTAGTTTTCTGCCCAAAAAGAGGATAGGTAATATGTTTCATTATTCTCAACACTTGATCTGTCTTGCCTAACCCTTGCAGGAGTTTATGTACATTGTTGGTCCCTAGACCCTGAACTGGGCGGGGGGTCTAGAGCAAATCCCTACTTGTTTGTAAGGCTAGATTTCGATATGGCAGTATCAAATCACTCGAACATGAAACAATATTCAAAATATATAAGGAAATAATTTCAATCTTACCAGATTATGAATAAATAACACAGAATTGCTAGCAAAACTCAGCTGAGCTGCTGGCTATAGTATGGCGTCCCTAAACTTCTTTCACGTTCTTTCATATGGAAATCACCACACTTTAAAATCTGTGTCTATCACTGAACAACTATTGAAGAATGGCCCCACTTTCGCGTCTGAGCGCTAATGATATGATTGTTTGTGGCCAATCACTGCCTAGGTTTATTTGAATTTCAAATTTCCTACACTAAAGTCATTTCAGTCATGCTTCAGTCAAGTATGGATGTTTATCTGTTAGTCTGTCCGTCTCTACTTGCGTTTCTACAAAATGTACTTGATTTTTGAACCAACCTTTCTCTCCCCTCCAAATTTTTGTCGTTAAAAGTTATATTTAGACACAGCTACCACCCCAAAACCCCTCTCTTCCATACTACGTAGATTTGAACACCTGCGTCTCAAGGTCGTGATTTTTTGTGCAAAATAGCGACACTTTTAGATTCAATACAGTCTGTCGAAGATGTAAACTACACTGTCTTTTGTCATTATCTTCAATATTATCTATCCGTCTGTAAAAGTAAGAACATATTAGTTCACTGCTCAGAATAGGCCATCCGGCCAGCTAATTTTTATATTCCTAACATTAATATTAAGAAAAAAATACTTTTTAATTTTTGTAATATTCCTAACATCTGCGTTTAGCCGCTGAATTCAAATCAAGGGCTTGGTATCGCGCAAAAGCGTCCAATAAATGACTGTGGCGTAACATATCTATGGTCCCTTCTGTCGAGTTGCTTACTTTTTATGTCAACTTGGGAAACGTGACTTTTCTCCGTTTCCCCCCCAATTGCGTCTCCTTAGCCTTTCTAGTCTCACGCAATCTTTCCAGTCATATTTTTTCCTTTTTATCCGCCGTTCCCCTCCTGTCTAGCGAGTCAATTTTTATGGAGGGTGATGACCCGCGGTCTGGGCGATCATGTACATCAGCAGCCTACGCATTATGTTTTTATCCTTAAATGTTATCTTTGGAGGTATTTTACCGTTGTATCTCTGTCAATTTCACTACACACAGGTACTCAAGTTATCATTGGTTATTATAAACCATACAAGTTTGGACTAAGACTAAGTCTAAGGTATAGACTTGTCTCCCATTAACTTGAAAGAGGGTAATTTATTTACTTTTTCAGGTTTCTGATTTAAGAAGACAATATGTCTACATTAGATTATTTCATTACACAAGGAAAATCTCTTGATAAGACTGGAAAAGACTTAGAACAATGGACTGTTGCTCAATATGACAAAGCATTAGCTGCAGAAGAGAAAAAAATTGCTGCTGCTGTTGAAGAAAGAAAAGCTGCTGCTGAGGAAAAAAAAGCTGCGGCTGAGGAGAGAAAACTTCAAATAGAAGAAAAAAAAGCTGCTGCAGAAGAAAGGAAAGCCTTAGCTGAAGAAAAAAGATTAGAAAAAGAAGCTGATACTGCTGCTGAACTTAAGAAATTGCAGATGCAAGTGGAGGAAAGGAGATTTGAGGCAGAACAGAAGAAATTAGAAGCTGATGCAGAGCAGAAAAAATTAGAAGTTGCTGCAGAACAGAAAAAACTAGAAGTTGCTGCTGCTGCAGAACAGAAAAAACTAGAAGTTGCTGCTGCTGCAGAACAGAAAAAATTAGAAGCGGCTGCAGAACAGAAAAGATTAGATAGAGAAGCTGAAGAGAGAAAAGCAATAAGAGAACATGAGTTTGAATTAGAGAAATTAAAATTGACATGTATGAGTAATGTTAATCAGGCATCTGGTGGTAATGGTAAACCCTTTGTGTACAAGGTCAAAGTACCAGCGTTTAACCCTACCAGTGATGACATAACATTTTGGCTTTCTAGATTTGAACGGGCTTGTCGATCTCATAATGTTGACAAATCACAGTATGTGAATCAGTTGTCTGAAAATCTAAAAGGGGAGTCTCTAAGTAAGTTATATTTTGTTGAAGAGGCCGACAAAGATAATTATGATGCTGTTAGGGCAGCTTTGATAAAGAGATATCAGCTGTCTGAAGAAGGTTATCGTCTTTTGTTTAAAACAATGAGACCTGAGGTAGGTGTAGAATTCTCAGAATTCATCTCAAAAGCACGAATTACACTTTCACGATGGATTGAATTATCCAAAACAGAGAAAACATTTGATGGTCTTACAGATTTATTGCTAAGAGACAAGGTCATGTGTTCTGTAAATAAATCATTCCTAGAGTTCTTACATGAGCGTAAACCTAGTACAATAAAGCAAATGGAAGAATATTGTGACCAGTATGCCACGGCACACCCTGACATGATTCTTAGTAACTCTAACATTAAAGAGAGTATGCCAGTTGCTTCGGCAACAGAATATAATCAGAATTACTCACACAAATTCCAAGGAGCTAAAAATAAATTTGATAAAAAGGTTAATTGGAATAAGTATCAAAACCAAGATAACCACTCAAATCAGAGTTCTTCTTCGAAGAACTGGAATCGGGCTGATAGTCCTCGACACGCGAGGGGTACCCATAATGTTAGAAATTCTCGGAAAGGGAGTAGCTATAGGAACTACCCAAGTGCTTCATGGAGACAAAAGAAACAATATTACAGGGATACTCAATATAATGAGCATGATGATTATGATCATGAATATTATGATTCAAACCCAAATAGGGGTTATAACAGAGGCAATAATAATTATAGAGACAATTATAACCGAGGTAGATCACAACACAAAAGACATGGTAAATCTTATTACCAGGCTAACTCTGCACAACAGGAGTTCCACGACACCGATAATCAGAATAATGATAAAAAAGACTCCAATAGTGTAGCGAATTCCGCTTTTGATTTTGCTAGAGCATCTGAGTGTTCGCAATGCAAAACATTATTCGATCCAACCACAGTGTCTACTTTAAGCTGCGGTCACCCACTTCCCGCTCTCCATGCATCAATTGCGCATAATGGAAGGGGTGCTCTTGTCTTTAATAGGGGCCTAATAGATGGTACTCCGGTATCAATTCTTTTCGATTCGGGGTGCACTACCATTGGAGTGAGGCAATCACTCGTAAATCCTTCTCGAGCTACAGGCAATATAGTCAAATGCGTAACATTTGGTGGCACATTGGAGAAGTACTCCACTGCCATTATCAATATTGCTACGCCTTTCTTTACAGGAGAGGTGCAAGCATGTCTCTTGCCGAATCCGATCGCTGATCTTATCATCGGTCGCATTCATGGAGTGAAAGAATGCACTCCACAGCAAATTTCTAATTGGGAAAATGTTAATATGCAGTCGGCTAATGCAGTAATCACTAGGGCTCAAGCTCTTAATATGCCACAATCTTCACATTCTGAAGATAATGATGCGCAGATCCAAGATGATCCCTTGGAGATTTCCCACGATTCCTTTATCAAACAGCAGGAAGATGATCCTACTCTAAAGAAATTCTTTACTCTGGCAACAAAAGGTGATCCGAATAAGGATACAAATCGTAAATCTTGGGTTACGATGAAGAATGGCGTACTTGTACGTATGGTACAAGACTCCGCTAAGTCCATTCATTCTCAAATCCTTGTGCCTAAAAATATGAGAGTTAAAATTTTACAGCACGCTCATGATTCGCAGTGTGCTGGACATATGGGTTTTTCCCGTACTAAAGCTAGAGTTCTTCAATCTTTCTTTTGGCCTGCTGTGAATAAGGACATACGAATCTATTGTCGATCTTGTAAAGTATGTCAAGAGATGAAATCCAGAGGTCCACGCCATGATGCACCTATTCAGGCTGCAGACATTCCCATTCGGCCATTTAAAAAAATGGCGATAGACATCATTGGTCCATTTAAGATAAAGTCTGCTAGAGGACACCAATTTATTTTGACGTGTGTTGATATGTGCACACGTTGGCCGGAGGCTGTTCCTCTTAAGAGCATAACTACTGCTGATGTCGCAGATGCTCTTTGGTTAATATTTTCTCATCTGGGGTTTCCAGCAGAAATATTATCCGACCATGGTACCCAACTCATATCGGATACCATGTCTCAAGTAATGTCGACTCTGAAGATAGAGAGATCGCTGAGTAGTATTTATCATCCTATGTCCAATGGGATGGTGGAACGTTTGAATAGAACTCTGAAAAACCTACTAGGTAAGATAACAGAAGATCATCCTCAGGATTGGGATGGGGTTTTACCCGCGGCTCTCTTTGCATATAGAGAGGTCGCCAACGAACATACAGGATTTTCTCCCTTTGAACTTGTCTTTGGCGCGAAACCGCGAGGTCCTATGTCCTTACTTCATGATCTTATAACTGCTGATAATATTGTCGATGACACAAAATCCTCTTATGAATATGTCATCGCACTTAGACACAAGATTATTGAAGCATGCAAATTGGCAACTGCTTCTTCTGAATTTGCGAAACAGAAGGCAAGGGAATTTGCCAATAAAAAGAGATGTTTGCGTCAACTTTGTCCAGGTGACAAAGCATTTGTCTTGCTACCTTGTAGGGAAAATAGACTTCTCATTTCTTGGAAAGGTCCGTACGATATAATATCAAAAGTTTCCGATGTTGACTATATCGTCGATATTGACGGGAAGCGTAAAACCTTCCACATCAACATGCTCACGGAATTCCATGAACGTCCTGATTATTTACAACCTGTTTTCCAGGCAACGGACGATTTTCCAGTCCAACATGGACAGTACTCATCTCTGTCAGTAATACAGGATGAGGAAACGAGTTTCTCGGATGTAAATTTACCTTTTCCAATGATTCCTCTTCACTCTAATGAATCATGGAAAGATGTTGCAATTTCTCCAGAATTATCTCCAGGAGAGCAGAAACAAGTTTCTACTATGTTAGAACAATTTCAGGATGTCCTTACTGACATTCCTGGTCAAACTGATGTCATTCAACATGACATTATTCTTACTGACCATAGTCCTATAAGAGTCAGACCGTATCCTATTCCGATACATTTTCAAGCACAGGTAGAGAAAGAGTTAGATGAGATGATAGAGTTAAAAATTATTGAACCATCCACATCAGCATATTCTTCGCCGATGGTTATAGTACGGAAAAAAGACAATAACATACGTCTTTGCGTGGATTATCGCAAATTGAATCAAGTGACTAAATTCGATGCTGAACCTATGCCTTTACTAGAAGAGCTACTTACGAGACTATCGAATTCTCACTTCTTTACTAAACTCGATTTGTCTAAGGGATATTGGCAAGTTCCACTATCCGAACACGCCAAACCGTTTACTGCTTTTTCGACGCCTAGGGGTCTATTCCAATGGAATTTCATGCCTTTCGGTCTTATGAACGCCCCTGCTACATTTGTACGCATGATGCGTCGAATCCTATCTCATCGCTCAGATGTCATTGCGTATCTTGATGACATCTGTCTTTTCAGTGATACTTGGAACGATCACTATAATGGTATAAATGAACTATTGTCTATCTTACGCGAGCATAACCTGACAGCGAAACCATCGAAAGCATGTATTGGTTTTAGCGAAATATCTTTCTTAGGACACCGTGTTGGTCATGGGTTCCTAAAAACAGAAGACCATAATACAAGTAAGATACTTAACATTTCTATTCCTAAGACTAAAAAGCAAGTACGAAGTCTCTTAGGTCTAATACAATTTTATGGACGATTCATCCCGAATCTGTCCTCCATTATGTCACCTCTTTCTTCCTTGCTAAAGAAAGGGTCTCCTAATGTAGTCCATTGGACTCAAGAATGTCAATCCTCTTTGGATAAGGTTAAAACTATGTTTTCTACTTCACCTATCCTAGTATTGCCTTCTAAGGATAAGACATTTATTCTTCATAGTGACGCTTCATCCACCGGGATTGGAGCTGCACTAATGCAAGAGTACTCTGGAACTCTGCATCCTGTGATGTATATTTCTCGGAAATTAAATGCCGCAGAGAAGAATTACTCGGTCCTAGACCGTGAATTATTGGCTATGGTTTGGTCAATCCTTAAACTGCAAAGATTTCTTCTGGGCGCGCATTTCATTGTGGAAACTGACCAGAAAGCTCTTAGGCTATTCAGAGTAAAAATCTGAAGAGCGCGAGATCAACGCGATACGCGATTGCTCTACAGCCATTTCATTTTTCGGTGCGAGCTATCCGTGGGTCAGAAAATGTGATGGCAGATATTTTGTCTAGATGCCCACATGATTCATAACTGTTATACAACTTTGATACAGTTGTTTCTATGTTGAAATGTGTACACATATGTAATATATCATATATTGATTGTAACGCTACTTAGCGGTTCATTGATATGTATTCACCGCTGATCTTTCAATGTTTTTCGTCTTTGATGATCATGATGTTAAGATATCTTAGATGGAATTTATGTATAAACTAATGTGGAAATTGGGTCATTGCTAATATTGTAGTATGCGTTGGTGACACCTCTCTGGAAATATTTATACTTAGAGAAGTACTTTCTCTAAGGTCATAAAACTTATGCTTATCATCTGCGCATTGTATTGGTGCGTTGTGAGCCTATTGTATGTTGCTCCTAGATGTATTTCAAAAAAAAAAATGTACCATTTTTTTTTTTTTCCCGAGGGGTGTGGTAATCTGTTGCGTGCATATTTTGACGCACATATTACAAAAATCGATATGGCTATTTAATATGGAAAAAATATAGACATTCATTCATTTGTGTATGAAAATGCTGTTTATGGTAAAAGCGAGATAATCCATGTTTGATTCACACTTTTGATTATAGGAGTAATCGTTCTGGATATTGATCCGGCGCAAGGATAGTGCGCTTGCGTTTGTACTTATTTTTTAGGGCCAGAAAATATATTAATTTGCTTATTGTGTTTATGGCCTGAATTCATATGTATTACATATTATTAGTACAAGTAGAATCAGTCCTATATTGTATATTTTGGATGGGTAGGAGGGACTAGATTCTTGTATTCCGGTCTAGCGGAAGTATGAGTTGTCTTGACAAGTCGTGATGAGTTCCGATGTACTGCTAAAAATGGCGGGGTACGTTTTTCTAGAGCTGGTCCTTTTGTCAGAGAAAAATGTCTTACGAAGTGGTTTTTCTTCTGAAGGAGATGGTGTCTCTACGATAGTTTGTGTTAGAGACTCTCCTTATGTCAGTATATAGATGATTCGGACTCCAGGTAAACCCAGCTCCTATTTTTGATGATCTCTCGTCGGTTAGGCCTAGCTTGACTTTTGTGCTTCGCTATGCTAGTGTCGTGTTTTGTATCGACGAAGATGACAGATTTTCCTGCAGCGGTTATGGCTACGTGAATTAACCTGATCACCGTAGAGCTGTATGGAAACATTTGTGAAATCATTTATATACCCATTATAAATTAACTCTGGCTTATATTCTCCTTCCTATGAATGAGTGAACGACAACTCAGGGAGGCAGCCATGTTGGATTTCGGTCATCATATGTTTTGATCACTGCCAAGAGAACAGATTATTTATCTTATTATCGGACAGTGACAGAGAGATCTCAATCCTGCTAGAAACCCCCCCTTTCGTGGTTTCATAAGATATACTACAAACTATGGACGTCAAGTAACTTTAGTTATTTATCGATCTGCCTTCACTGACGCGTTTAGTCAGATAGGGGGATGTGGCCATAATGTATCATGACATTGAACTTTTGATGTACTGCCCATTATTTCTGAATGTGTCATGACTTCAGATCTGCTATGTATACCTACAAATTGATATGTCAACGAACCATGATGTACTCGTATGTCCCAGTGTGTACGTCTGAATAAATTGAGTAAACTAAGATTCCAGCAGTCTGCATTGGTGCCTTGTAGACACATGTGTATGAGTGGTTATATTGGTCAGCACACGAACAGTTCGCGGTAATCACACTCTACACTTCTACTTCATACATACACCATCCTGCGTCGGCTGAAGTGACCAAGTTTAGGGCCTGCTTCCCCTGGAGCCTTTGCCTTCCCTAACTCAGGACTAGGGTGAGTTACCCATTTACAGCTGGGTAGACTGGAGCATGCCTGATCTCAACAACACACCACTCTTCCTTACAGAGCATCCAGTGTGTGTGTGAAAGCAACTTTACAGAGTGGACAGAAACCGAAACTTTACAACAATCCTATCGGCTGTCTTCCCTCTGGCCTGGTTCCAATCCAGTCCTCAGTCATTCTGAGATTGTTTAATGTTGTCCTCCCTGTGGACTCGGTCATCCCTGGCTTTTAGTTTCCCATACTTGTCATAGTAGCCAATCTTCTTCCATTCTGCAGACATGACCAGATAATCGCAGATGAGACTGTTCTACTTGAGTCTGCAGTGGCAGGTTTTTTAAGCCTTGCCAAATCCTCTGGTTGCAGACCATATCTCTTCTTGTCACTTTACCATCTCCCTCAGATACCTCATTTCTAAGAATGGAATCTGGATTTTTTGTGGGTTGTAGTAATTGCCCATGACACGCATCCATATGTCAAGACTGGAATATAGGTGGGGCATTATACAGCCATCTTTTTTCTTACTTGCTAACTTTTGCTGAAAAATCCTTGGTTTATGGCTTGAAAAAGTCTCCCGGCTGCTGCTCTTCAGGCAGCTAACTCTTCTTTGATGCCTCCTTTCCAGTCTATAACAGCTTTGAGGTAATTAAACTGGTTGACCTGCTCCAGGATCTGTTCTCCTAGCTTAATCTGACACCTTCTTTCCTCTTGTGATGTCACCATGGTTTTTGTTTTGGAGCTGCTGATGACCATCCATCTCATCTCCAGCTCTTCCATCCAGACTTGCAGGTTGGATTGAAGATGTGCCTCTGATTTAGCAATCAGGGTAACATTGTATTGCTAGCTCTGAAATACAGACCCGTCTCATCTTCCAGTACCCTGCTGAATACTTGTTGGTCCTTTCCTTACATGTTTTGGCGACATGGTTTATGAGGAGTTTGAAAAGGTGAAGTGACAGGATATCACCTTGTCTTACACCAGTGGTGGTCCTGAACTCTTCTGACTTATGGTTTACCACCCTCACTCATTAAAAAAAAGGTTTAATTTTACAAAACTAAAATGTAGAGTACATAAAAGGCTGAGTAACACATTTAACAATACAGGTTGATAACCCAGTGTTGCAGACAATGATTAAGTGGTATAGAGTATCTTCACTAATGTCGCAGGTGTTACGTGTCTTTTATATTGTGAATGTTAATATTTAGTGACAGGATAGTTCCTGTGGCCAAGTTCACTTCTAGGGTAGTAGACGTATCAGACACTGAAACAAGCCAACATCAATTAGAATTATTTGAGCCACAATGGACGAAGTGGACTTTATACATTTTTATTAAGACTGTGACACTGCTCCAAATTCCATACAGTTGAGGCCAATATACAGTGGCATATAATAAGCAGTCGTTGATATAACTTAAGGCAGTCTGTTCATGTCTGGAATGCTGTCCTTTTCATTTTTACCATTTTTAATATATATTCAAACTCGATATTGAGAAGCTATACTCCTTGTAAATGTAGATAACTAGATCACCTGACAGAAGATTTTGATGTATTAGTAATGAAATAACTCAGTAATAGACACTTAAATTTAGGGGCTCAAACTCATGTGTCCGCTCGCCATGACACACAATGGTAGAAGGCTTGCAGACAATCTCCTCACTTCTGCATTTTCAGTTTTACGTCTGCCAAACAACCATATCGGCATGATGTCACTTCCTGTATTAATAAATGATTCCGTATAAAATAAACAAACAAGGAGCCCTGTCGATCTAACCATTATACCGACACAATCGTTATGAATTTTAATCATAACAGCGGGGTTCTTTACTAAACTTTAACACATTAACTACCGAATTAAAAAACACACTGTGGCCGAATTAAATTTTTTTCCCATTTTCATCCTGTAGGTGTTTGCACAAAGTAAGCTGTAGTTTTCGTAATTGTTTACAGATTTGTATGAATTACACGTCATTTTAAAGATAAATGAATGTACTATTACAATAAACATTGGTTGCAACTCTAATAGAGGTTGTTGCTATTTAACGGCCCTCCGATGGCCGAGGACTTGCAATATTTTCACAATTATAACTGCTTGCGCCCCATCTCTATCACAATCACAATTTCAATCAATGTGCACACCGTTTTCACTCTTGTCCTCGTCGCTAGATCTTTCAGTCAATTGTTGAAACATGTTTCTATCCTATTCAGCCGTTAGACGAGATGCACACGCATTTTTTGTAGTCCTAGCACTAGTTGCCACGGTAAACAGTTTTACACAATTTGGTAACTAACCCTAAACGCTGAAAAATATGAACATAATATCAATTTTTCAGTGTTCTACAGCAACCATGCTTTGGGAATTTGTTTTCCGGTGGCAACTTAAAATCTCGAACCAGATCAGAGAGTGTTTCAGTACATTTTTCATTCGTTTTATTACTAAAATTAGATTGGCGCCCTGAGCGGCTTGCGGTCCAAATGTGATTATGTTGTGAGCCGCTGGCAGCGGCTTGCGGTAGTTAATGAGTTAATGTTGAGAAGGTGGGGGTGAATCTTCCTGTGTTGTGTTAGTGAGTGGTCTGTGGTACTTCTTGTTGTTTGGTGATGGCTTCTCTTGACTTGATGGTGTGTTAGGAGGTGTTCTGTGAAACTAGACAATGCCCACGATATTACAGACTGCACAACACATCTGGAGCACTACTTAGATAAAATGTTCTCGGATGCCTGGCATAGACAACTTTTACAATTTATTCACATAACACATGATACTTCATCATACGACACATTCCAAAACAGTTTACAAGATATACGTCAATGTTAGCCAATATAAACATTTGGCACTTCAGAAATCCTACTGGTGATTTCTAGGAAAATATGTAATGAATTTTGTGTGGATAGCACATGTAAGACTGTCATCTACTTGTAAATAACGGCTTGGCTACCTGAGCCTCTGTTCACTCTCGTAGTAAAAAGTCTGTCACCAGACATGTCCCATACAATAAGAACCCATGGTTTCTATGAAGATAATGTACTTCATTTATAACTAACTGTTCTCTTAAGAACAAACATTCTGCAATCATCCATCACTGGTTGAATTACACAGCTCCTACCTTGAGCTTACATGTATTTATCAAACTCCAATAGAATTCTAACGTTGAGATTTACAAAATCAATAATTATTCCACATACATGAATAGAATAGCATGGGCCACACACACACCTCCAGAGGGCAGAATGCCTTTAGCTCGCTCAAAAGCAAAAATCACACTGACTGTCTGTTTGTTTTACCAACGTCGTCAAAAAAAATACATGATCGTTGTGAACAGTTTTTAACACATGGATTCATGAGCCACAATGTCGTGACTTTTTATGAACACTACTATAAGCCCTTCTCATCTGTGTTAAAACATCAACAATCATCAATAACAATGGTATGTGAACATGTATTCATAGTTGAGAGGATGTTTCAAGGTGCACAAACTTTGATATCAAAATAAACAAAATATCCAAGCTTCTTCACACCCCGAAAAAGTTCTCAACACCCAGAACCTGAAATGCTCAGGGAGGGCCATGTTTTGGGTTTTGGAATACGCCCAAAATATCACCAGAATTAGCCCAAAGTTAGCCCAAAAATGACCCTAAGTAGCCCAAAAATCGCCCTACTTAAATTATGTAGTACAATTTATTGATCAGAAAAATATTTTTTTTTAAACTTCAAACATCATAAACTTTGTTAAAAACCTGCACATGTACATTCAATGCTGTAATCACCATCATCATATTGGTGTCAGACTTCTGTTGATGGACCAGAACAGGATTTTCAGCTCTTGAATAGGCAATAAGACAGATATTGTAGATTTTACCCAGTGTCATCTGTCTCATTAACAGTGGTTTCTGTCTAAGCAGTTTTTCTTTAATTCCATAAACTGCCAAAACTTCTTCATTTTTTCCTCTGTGCAAAGTTTTCTGGTCTGACATTAATATTTGGGCATCACTGTCCATGTAAAACTTCAGCAGCTTGTCTATGTTTCTTTATGTCATATGCTGTGGTAGTTCCTACTCCATATTCTTCAGTAAGGCGACGTTCAGTGACACCACGATCAAGCTTCTGCAATAACTCTACCTTCTGTGCTATCCATAATGACAAATGCTTTCTTTTCTTATTCCTACTCTTACCCACAGGAGAACCTGCAGCTCTTTTCAACATTTTCACAATGAAATTAAACTGGTGAAGTTTAAGTCATGAAATTAGCTCACAAATATCCACACTCAAAATGACAAAATAAGCTCAGAAATATTCACACATGGCTGAAAGTGGTACCTATGTCACCGTTGACTTTGCTAGGAGCATTATAAATGCTCAAGCAGGAATTATAAGCGGTGATTTGGTTTTGGTTAAGGGGGAAAGTATAAAAAAATGGTTTAAGAAATAAGAATGGATTTGAATAAAGACTATTTGTCTTGCTAAAAGGGAGATAAAATGAGTGAAATAATACTTTGATCAAAGGGAGGAGACTCTGAATATTAAGGTCAGGGGAGGAAAGTGCTTAATTACACTTAAGTAGATTTGGTGAGTTGGTAATTATGGTTTAGAAAATGTACATATAAGAATTGTATAGCAAGCTTTAGAGAAGACAATATAAGGTTAAGTCAAATTATGCAAAGGGAGACAACGGTTAATTACCTCCCTTATATGATTAAGTGAGTTGAGAGAAAAAAATATGCACGTGAAAATACCAGGACAACGGATGACACTTCACTGAGTTGTTTACACAGCGGATAAGCGTGAACATATTCCAGCTGAGTGGAGAATAGGAGGAACCAATAAATTTACAGTAAACAAGGACAGATCAGCTGATAATGATTTTATAGAGGAGAACACACTTGGACGCGCTGGTGAGCGGTCGCATTTTTCGGAGGAGCAGTCCTAGTTAAGGACGTAGAGTGGCAGGAATGTGTTTTCTGCCAGGCTCAAGTTCAATTTCTGTGGGAAACAGAATGAATACTTCTGAAGAATCCTATAGACCTAGTTAAAGTAGTAGAATCTATTCACATATGAAAGACAAAGCTGTGTTTAAAGTATAGGCTTAGTGATAAGGGGTGATAGTAAGAAATATGAGTGTTGTGAGGATTCTGTGAAACCAAAGTACCTATGTCACCGTTGACTTTGCTAGGAGCATTATAAATGCTCAAGCAGGAATTATAAGCGGTGATTTGGTTTTGGTTAAGGGGGAAAGTATAAAAAAATGGTTTAAGAAATAAGAATGGATTTGAATAAAGACTATTTGTCTTGCTAAAAGGGAGATAAAATGAGTGAAATAATACTTTGATCAAAGGGAGGAGACTCTGAATATTAAGGTCAGGGGAGGAAAGTGCTTAATTACACTTAAGTAGATTTGGTGAGTTGGTAATTATGGTTTAGAAAATGTACATATAAGAATTGTATAGCAAGCTTTAGAGAAGACAATATAAGGTTAAGTCAAATTATGCAAAGGGAGACAACGGTTAATTACCTCCCTTATATGATTAAGTGAGTTGAGAGAAAAAAATATGCACGTGAAACCAAAGTAAGTAGGTCCTTTGACTCATAACTTTTGATAGACATTGAATAGAATGATTTCAGAAGCTGAAATAAAGTATTACAAGGTTAACGACGCTTACAACTAAGTGAGCACAGGATAATGAGAAATGAAGCTGAAGCTACAAAATTGACTATGAGGTGGAAAAAATGAGACTAAGTAAGCATCTGAGAAGATTTACAGAAGAATATGGATTTAATAGCCGTGCTGGGCTATTGTGTAATGAACTTTGCAATATTGACTGTTACAAGTAAGATGAGTAAGAAATTGAAGGGTGATTGTATTTACAGGATGAAACATGCGCTCTCTAGCAGGTATAAGTATGAGGATACTGCAACAGGTGTACCCAATGTGCTAATTGGCATATATGAATTTTAAGATGATGGCATTTTGATTAATATGAGTCAAATCTGACAGGATTAGTAGAGGAGAGAAAACAACTCAGGAAAGAGTTGATGAAAGGCTTGGGAGAAGCCAGAATAAATAGAATAGCCTTAAGGGAAGAAAATAGGTATAAACCATATCTGATAATGTTCTCAGGTAGAGAGCTATATATATATATGCATAGGTACATGAATGTGCCCAGGAGGAATGGGACATACAAGAGACAGTTAGGAAATGTTTGTACCTGGAATTTGTACCACATGCCTCTGTTATGATGAACTTCTGAGATGTAAATAAAATGTTTGTTTTGATGGAACGTTTCTCAAGTTGGGTTAAGTCTCTAAAAGGTTGTTGAGTGCTAGAGTAAACAAGATACGGGATATAAAGAAAATCACCACTGTATGAAGTTGTCACTAAGTAACATCACAAGGAGGGATGGAACGAGTTAGGTTGGAAGCTTGAGATATATCATCCAGGAATAGTCAGCTCTGGCGGTGATGGCCAGTATTAAGATATACTCTTACTTGGAAGATTGTCAATAGACTAAATTGACAAAATAGAAAATCCGACGACTAGGTCTGCCCCAGTCACCTAGTTCGTTAATTAACAATTAGTGCCAATATTCAAATACAGGGCACACAGTCACATAAGATTACTACATGGCACTGTGACATATTACTAATTGGTGCCGCAACCAGTCCTAGGAGTTCACCACCACGGTGACATATTACTAATTGATGTCGTGACCAGTTCTCACTTCATAAACCAACACTGCGACATATTTTTAATTGGCACCGTCACACCTAGACACAAGTAAATAGTTGTGTTTGAAAATTTATATCACATTATAGCACATGCATCAGCTTATACTGCGCTTGTGCTTCAAGAGGACGAAATGTGATAAACCGAACGTTGCGTGTGTTCGGTTCCCTGCATACCAGTTAAAAATAATAATAATTTTTTTTTTTGAAACTTAAAGTAGCCCAAAAGTCAGCCAAAAAACGTTTCAGTTTTTGGTCTATCTTGGTTTGCGGATTTTCAGATTATGGGTTACACACCTGTATAAGAAATAATCAGGGTTAAAAGAAAAACAAAATTGATCTTCAAATTATTTGAGTCAAAAGTGTATTTAGTATGATCTTTGGCACAGTATGTCACTGACCAACTATTTATAATTATACAATCATCCATATCAGCACCAGTGATCCACTGTGATCTTTTTAAAAATGGACTTGTTAGGTCAAAATTATTCCAGAAATTCTTTATCATATAAATGAGATTTGAAAACAACATTGCTTTCAGGCTGGAAGAAATGTGGAAGCTAATGTCACAAGTCTGTTTGCAGAAATAAAGCAGGAAACAGATGTTAAGGTATGTACGCTATTTGTAACATTGTTTGGAAGCTTTAATAATATTGTGGCTTTTAAGGATGTATGTTATACTGTTAATGCTCAGAGAAGAAAGATCTATATTGCAATATGCTGCACCCATAAAGAGTTGATTTTAGACAGTTTTAAGTGATCTTTTTCAGAATTTATGGTGATCTAAACTAGGTATAACTCCGCCTAGTCCAGTCCCAAGCCCGGCTGAAAAAGGAGGAGAGCAGCCTGCATGGAGGCCGTAAGGAGGCAGCCACTGCACCATGCAAAGGCACAACAGGCCAATCACCTGTTTGCTTAAACTTTTGATTTCGAGAACTACAAGAGAGAAAACCAAACTGATTCTAAATGTGACGAACTGGAACGGACTACGACTTATGGAACTTGGAACACAAGAAGTATAAATGGGAAAGAAGAGGAGCTGGTGGAAGAGATGAGGAAAGCTAAACTAGAAATCCTGGCTATAATGGAAACAAAGAAAAAAGGACAAAGAGTCATGGATCTCGATGGCAACACGCTGCTCTACAGTGGTGTATTCACATCTGAAAGAGCTAAAGGGGGCGTGGGTTGCATTGTGGCCAAAAACCAAAAAGATAGTATCAAGGGATGGAACTTTGTCTCAGAGCGCATTATGGTTGTAAAACTAAAAGAAGGAGAAACCATAGTCAACCTGGTCATAGTGTATGGGCCAAATGAGGATGAGAGAGCAGAGGTCAAGGAAGAATTCTTCAAACTGCTTCAAAGGACAGTGGATGACTGCCTAGATGAAATTATCATGCTTGGAGATTTCAATGCCAGAGTTGGAAATGACCATGCTAGATGGGGTGGAGTTATCGGAAGATATGGAGAAGATACTCTCAATGACAATGGAAAGCGACTCCTTAGATATTACAAACACAAAGTTCCTCCATAAGTGCATACATGCATACCTTAGATGTGAACCAACAAAGAATGAGAAGTCAGTGATCGACTATGCAGAAGCATGTGGTAAAGTCTGACTTGGGAACAAGAGAAAGAGGACACCTTGGTGGACAGAGGAAATGAAAGAGAAAATAAGAGAGAAGAAAATGGCATGGAAGCAATACTTAGCAGCTAAAAACACAGCAGGACAAATAGAGAAATATAGAGAATATGTGACACTCAGAACAGAAGCAAAGAACAAGGTGCTAGCAGCAAAACAAAAGTCCTGGGAAGAATTTGGAGAAAAGCTAGAAAAAGATGCGCAAGAAAACCAGAAATTGTTCTATAAAACCCCAAAGAACATGAGGAAGGAAAAATAATGCCGTCTCAAATTTATAAAAAAAACAAGCAAGGAAAATTGCTTACTGCCCCGAAGGAAGTAATGGAATGATGGAAAGAATACTTCTCAGAACTCCTGGATGGTGAGCATGGTGAAGCATCAGAAATGATAACCACTAGCACAGAAGAGAAAACCATTGATGGTGAAGATGACATAAAGATGGAAGAACTGAAGGCAGCACTGGAGAAAGTCAAAATGGGCAAAGCAGCAGGCTATGATGGTATAACACCAGAAATGGTTACGTACATGGGAGCATTGAATACAACCCACAAAAGCCAGATCAGAACCTCAGAAATGAGGTATCTGAGGAAGGTAGTTGAAATAACAAGAAGAAACATGGTACACAACCAGACGATATGTCAAGGCCTAAAATGCCACCCCCTGCAGACCCAAGTAGAACAGTCCCAACTAAGATGGTTTGGCCATGTCTGCAGAATTGTCCTGGGTTGTAGTCAATGCCCATGACTCGCATCCATATGTCAAGACTGGGACATAGGTAGAGCGGTATACAGCCATCTTCGTTTTCTTACCAACCTCTCTCTTGCTGAGGAATCCTCAATTTATGGCCTGAAAAAGTCTCCCAGCTGCTGCTTTTCGAGTGGCCAACTCTTCTTTGATTCCTCCCTTTCGGTCTATAATAGCTTAGAGGTACTTAAAGTGGTCGACCTGCTCCAGGACCTGTTCTCCCAGCTAAATCTGATGTCTTCTTTCTTCTCGTGATATCATCATGGACTTTGTTTTAGAGCTGCTTATGACCATCCCTCTCTTCTCCAGCTCTTCCTTCCAGACTTGCAGGTTATATTAGAAATGTGCCTCTGATTTAGCAATCAGGGCAACATCATCAGCAAATTCCAGCTCTGAAGTACAGTACAGACCTGTCTCATCTTCCAGTACCCCACTGAATACTTTCTTGTTCTCTCCTTACATGCCTTGATGACATCGTCCATGAGGAGTATGAAAAGATAAGGTGACAGCATATCCCCTTGTTTTACACCAGTGGTGGTCCTGAACTCTTTTGACTTATGGTTTGCTGTCCTCACATAATTTCTGCAAGACTTGTAGAAGCTTTGTAAAGCATGAATCAGAGGTGCTGGAATGTTCTTCCTTGCCAAACAGTCCCAAAGTTTGCTCCGGGGGACCCTGTCACACGCCTTTTCCAGATCTATGAAACAAAGATGGATCTCACTCTTATACTCAAGGGCCTTTTCACTCATCTGTCTGAGTGTGAAGATTAGGTCTTGAGTACTTCGGGTTGCTCTGAATCCGCACTGGACTTCATCCAATTGTGGCTCAGCTAGGCATCTGGGTCTCTGTTCTAGGATTCTAGAGTAGATTTTACCAGGGACACTGAGAAGGGATATGCCACTGTGGTTTCCACATTGTCGATTGTCACCCTTTCTGAAAATCAGTGTTATGATGGCAATCTCCCAATCCTTTGGTATGGCCTTGTTGCACCACACTGCCTGTAGTACCCTTAAGAGTAATAGGTTGCCTGATGCTCCCATGAACTTAGCCATTTCTGGTGTTATATCATCATGCCCTGCTGCTTTGCCCATCTTGATTTTCTCCAGTGTAGCTTTCAGTTCTTCCATCTTTATGTCTATTGCCTAAGACATGCCTAAGAAAATTTCACGGAATCTTTTGGCCGAATACTATCACCAACCAAGATCTGCTTACTCTGAGCAAGCAAGAGGACATGCACACCATCATAGCTGGCAGACGCTGGAGCTGGGTTGGCCATGTCCTCAGAAGACACCCCGATGCCATCACAAGAACATCTATGCTATGGACCCCTGAAGGAAAACAAAAGAGAGGCCAACCAAAAACAACTTCGCGGAGGAAAACAACTTCGCGGAGGACTATGGAGGCTGAGATGCAAAGAATGAACCAAAGTTGGGGCACTGTACAAAGGATGGCCACCAACCGAGCAAAATGAAATCAATTTGTTGTTGCCCTACAAGACGTCACCAGGCATGATGGCCACTGACTGCTTTGACGGTCAGCGGCTAAGGATCAAATAAGAAGAAGAAGCCACATAATAATTTTTTCTGAATGAAATAAACAAGAAAGAAGGATCAGTTAAATTTTAGTTGCTGAAAGAGCAAAAACTTAAAAGGAATTTTGAGCAATATCATATTAGTTAACTTAAATGGCTGATTGGTACTAATTTCAAACAGCTATACACACCACGAGTGGGTAATAAAGAAAATCATATGCACCTTCTATAATGAATGTGGTGTGGCTATGGCCAGTGCAGATCTCATGAGACAGCTTTGCGTTTGAAGCCCATGGGAAAGTTGGTAATGGAAAAAAAAAGTGGAAGTAGTGACAAGGCAAAGAAAAAAGTTAAAGAGGTGGCAAACATGTAGTATGCAAGAACACACCTTATGATAACAGGAAACACATGGTTTCTAACAATATGCAAGGTGTTGTGTAACCCTGACAGCTTATATTTTATGATTCTGTTAAGATGAGCTGACATACAGATTCACACAACATAGATTGAGGGAATAAATCAAGTCAGGACAATCCAAGGTTTAATTTGACATAATAAATCCAACAGAAAATATTTTCAAAGCATTTCAGGCATTACTTATGACATCATATACCCAGTATCTTCTTTCATGACCCTAGTCACTTGTACTGCACATATTTCCATTATTGTGCCAAGTTTCATAAACAGCAGTTACATTGTTACAGCCTGAAATTTGACTAATTATCCCACTGATAAATGAGAGGCCAGCCTGCATTGGGATTTCACAGTCTTGAACGTTATTAATAAAGTACACATAAAATAGACATCTTGTCCTTCTACCGACTTGGCCAACTTTGGCTAGCTCCGACATCATCCTTCACAATGCTTTTTACTTCTTTAATAAAGCCTGCACAACACTAATTTGGAGGAAACCTCTGTCGGAGCAACCCGATTTCTTCAATGATCATGCACTGCTTACAACACAAGGCACATTTGGTTAAGTGAAAACCCATTAAAAAACAATGCTTATAATCAAATCAGCTACCGAGCCATGAAAACTACGCTGATATCAGAGATGCAGAAAGCTACTAGATTACAGACATTGTCCTATTGAAGAGACACATAAAGCATGATCCAGATGGAAAAGTACAACAGTATGCCAACGAAGCCAATGAAGGCAAGACTAGATGATCTGGCAATGGGATGTCTAAAATGTAGCAGCTTTGTCCATCGGGGAAAAAGACTTAAAAGACAGCATCAAGAAGACCTATCCATGAAGACAACACCACTAAAGCTCACCTGTACCATGGGAACAGGCTAGCGGTACCCTCCAAATTAATAGATCAATCAGTGGTCTCACAATTGGATATCTTCTTCTTCTTTATTGGTCCTGTAAAGAATGTTGGTGGCTTTGTGTCCATTTACAGCGAAGCTGCGATATTTGCACCTTTCGGCCGACACATCCGACTTCAATATGGTTTTTTTTAATATGAGTATAATGATCTGCAAAAATAAACTGCAACATTGAGCATGATCCAAGAAAGCTATCCTTAACAATCATGGATACGTGCCTACACAGATGGATCAGCAACAAATGCCATTAAGAATGGAGGCCCGATATCTTCATCTCATATCCTGACAACCACTATGAGACTAGGCATATTCCCACTGATAAATTATGTTCCAACTATACAGCTCTAGAATTCAAGCTCTAGAGCAAGCTGCAAAAATAATTTTAACACCAACTTTGACTGCCACCAGGTAGTTATCCTCACAGATGCACTGTCTGTACTGCAAGCTCTCCAAGGGTGGTAAAATCCCACATCTGAGAAATAAACTAAGGAAGGTAGCTGCCAAAAAAGTGAACCATACTTTGGTGGGTACCATCCCATTGTGGTGTATGTGGAAATGAAAAGGCAGATAAACTTACCAAAAAGGGAGGAGAATATGAACAAGAAGATAATGAAATCACATACTTTGAAAAAAAGAGAGCTATCCAGGCTATCAGAAGAGAACAGAAGCAATCCAACGACGACTACCACACTCTTGACCGGCTTGGACAGATCACAATTTTTCGCTTCAGGACAGGGCATAACAAATGTAATAAACACATGTACAGGCTAGGATTGTCTGCTTCACCACTGTGCACATGTGGATTAAACGAACAAACTGCTGAGCATGTTCTACAGGATTGTCCTCTGTATGACCAGTTAAGAAAGATATACTGGCCCAATGACTCAACACTAAACTCAAAGCTGTATGGAGCTAAAGAGGAACTCCAGACAAAGGTTGAATTCATCATGAGAACTCATCTGATGGTGTAAACATCAAAGATGTGATCGCAAGAAGAAGAAGAAATCAGCTGCATACTGGTATACAGGAAATTTAAAACATGGTTGTTGTCTGTGGAAACTGGGCCAGGAGCAGACTGTAGTAGTGGGCATGTGCTAGTACTAGAAAAAAAAGTTTCATTCTTACTGAAGAAATTAAACAGGGCCTCAAAAATGTCAAGCTATATTTAGCTATAATTGAATTAGAAAAGAAAATGAGTGAGAGGCTTTCAACAAATTCAGATCAAGCCTTCCTGTAATATGCCATCTGTTCAGTTGTTTTTCCTTGTCTTTGCATCCATTTCATGTCTGTCTCCATTTCCCTTCTCCATTTTTTTTCTCTATCTTATGTCCTTAACATAGCACCGCTTTTCCAGTGTTGTTTTTCTTTGTTTCACTTTCTTGCCAGCTTGTTACATTTAAATTACTTCACAAATTCAGCATGATTATTTACTTCAACTGTGAAGACAAACCTTGGCAATGGCTAAACAAAATTCTGACCTCAGAGATGCTAGACCATGTAAAAGAAGCTTTAAATAAACAAACTCATGGAAGAACAAACACATTTTGAACAGCAAAATCATATGCAGATCAGATAGTCAGACTCAGAATCATCAATATAAGGCACATTTATACATCAACTTTGTGGACACTGAGAATTTATTTCCAGGTTTTTATTGAAGTCTTTGTTGTGTACACAAACATACTTCAAACACTTCAGTTTGTTGTTAGTCTCAAAATTGAGCCTTGTGATAACAGTATTGATTGATAGTGATTGTAAAAACCCTTTACATAACGTATGATTTTTTTTGCATGTCATCCAGGAGTGTTATTGGCATTGCTTCTCTAAAGATTCAGACATTAATTCCCAGACAGTTGCAGGCATCAGCAGGAAGAGATTAGGAGAGCATAAAGTAAAACAGTCAGATATATGGAAAAATGAAGGTACACATGTAAATAAGCTTTTTTTTTAAAGCAGTGAAGCATCTCAGTTGAGGCTGAATGCTGGTGTATATAATGTAGGCTCGTGTGCTGTTTTTATTGTGTTACTTCAAGATGTTTGCCACCCCATGGATCTATCGCCTTCTGGATCATTCTGTAACACTGTTTTCTTCTATAGCTAATTAATTGGAGGAGGGTTTAAAAAGTAGTCATGGTGAAATCAAGCACTAAGAGATCTTATAGCTTAAACTACCACATACAAAATATTGATACTGACATCTTTAATACACTTGTCTGTAATGTAGCATGACCTGCAGTTAAAGTGGGAATAGTAGTGCCAGGAACCACTTATCATGGAGAACACTCCATGGGTTACACTGCTGCTACGTGGGTTTATAATAACAACTATAGGCTTGCCCTCCTAAGGTATGACCACACAACAATGGCTGACACAAGTAATGAACACCTTTAACAGGTACTTCCCTTTAATAAATATACACACACAATAAGGCCTCACACGGCAATAGTAATGCATAAAGTACATTAATGAGAAAACCAATGTAGACCTGCCTTAGCGGCTTAAACTATCACCTCCATACGTGAAGGTACAAACTATACCACAAATGGCTGCTATAAATATCGCTCATCCGAGCGGCAAAACTATGACAATGACACACTCAAAATCATCGACATCTTATCAAACTATGGCCTTCTACACTATGGTCTAGGCCCTTCACTGCTCTAGACTTAACAACGTAATTATCCCCAAGGTCTGAAAACATGGCCTTCACTCAGTTTACAGTCTTACAATATAGACCACACAGCGATCTCGCTGGCATAAGGGAAAAAACGTCCTTCCTGGACAAGAGACTCACTTCTCACTGACTAATTTTGCACCTTTTTCCCCCGACTTCCGGTAGTCACATGACCCACCAGTTTGGCTAACCTCAGCCTCTCCCGACTGGCTTTTCGACGAACAAAAGACATTAAATGCACTGTGAAATAATGCTGTGACAAGTAGCACATTCAATAAGACAGTATGCACATGCTACAGTCTAGCTTTTGTCTGGAGACATGGGCTATGGAAAGGGGTAGCTAAGTGCAGAACCTGTTTTACAACTATCTGTAACAGAGTGTTTCATACATTTATTTTCTCACGAATGACGGATTGTACCTTCTGTACTTCTTTAGAACCATGGGGCTATCACAGCATTTGTGGTGATGATAGGAAACTCTATACAGAGCTATACAACAGGAGGCAATCTGATCATCAGAAGGAGTCCCCCTATCAAACATGTGTTTCAGCCCTGTACTCCTTTACAATCTGGGGGGGGGGGGGCCACTTGGGTCATGACTCCGAAGTGTCTCAGCCTCCTGTTGTCTTGTATCGAAAATGAACCCATTTCACTTTGGTAGCAACTTTAAAATCCACAACTCCGCCAGCCGTGGAGGCAATTGTGAAAGTAACCAAAGAGAAGACAAATTATTCCGTTCGTTTCCCTGCACACCACGACTAGGGACAGACACTGACACACCTGCGCGAAGCTGACAAGATGAATTCTCACGTGGACTGTTTTACCTGATGAGATTGCAAGCCCTTAGTCCAGCGGTTTTCAAACTGTGCGTTGCGGCTCTCAGGGGTGTCGCAGCCCTCGGCTAAGGGCGTCGCAGTGGCTTGGGAAAAGTGTTGGGCTCGATATTATGAGCCAAGGTCCATCAATAAATATAGATCTTCATAGGATGACATGTTTGCGCCGAGGTATTATTACATGCACCAATACGTGTCATTAGGTACTAGAAGTTATTGACAAATGCACCATAAAACTCCAGAGCCAGGTCTATGTTACGAACAGCTGATCACTAATAAAAATATGCACATTCAGAAGTCATTATTATCTTTTTGGGTACAGTTGCTTATAAATAATATATAGTATAGAGAGGAGCCGCGGTGATTTATGCACAGGTCAAGAGAACCGCGGACCAAAAAAGTTTGAAAACCTCTGACATAGAACATTTAATAAGCTGTGCCATTTTTGAAGCAGTTGACCTCATCTTTTGTCTTCTTATAGAACCCCCGAAACTACATAGATGTTTACCCATAGTGGCTTGTTACAATGGAAGATGGACTGATAGAATAAGTACCAAAACTGCACAAGATGATCTCACTGAAGGTTGGCTCCAGTAAAAACTGCAGAAAATGTTAAATATAAGTTTTACAGGAAGAAAAGAACAGAGTGAGAATCACTGGCATATTTATAGGGATACTGGAAATTAACTGTCTCTTAGCAGGTTGAGAATCCTCTGAGTAGTCTATGAGCTAATAGGTATCCAGGCCACTGTTTCTTATGTTACTTAATTATTGGAAAGAACCCCCATTGATTAAATACAAACACGTATTAGACATCACAAAGGCAAAGAAAATTAGACAAAGAAAAGTTAGTAACACCAATCTTGATTTCAGAAGAAAAAAAATTACAATGAACCTTTACTGATGAAAACAAAATGTCGTATGTATACAGTTCAATCTTGTCTACACAGTTACTGAAAGTTCATTGTTAGGACTTTTAAGTAATTGATTTAAGTTCAGTGGTTCTACAAAGTTATTGATTTTTTATCATTAGGACTTTTATGAAGTTGTTGGTTCATGGTGGTTTTACCTACAGTAGCTAGATTCCTGACTGCAATCACAGTCACTCCTGATTTATCCAGGAGTGGGAAAAGGTTGTGTGGTGAACTATCTCAGGATTCCAAAGCTTTCTTTCCCTGATCCAAGTTTCTTGTCATTGATGAAAATGGAAGCTCTTCATGTAGACTATCCTAAAGAACCACTTGGTTGTACTTTGTTTCTAAAAAAAAAACAAGATTTTGGCAAAGGTAAGCCTTTGCAACTACCGCTGCTAGCTCTACAAAATGGGTTCTCTCATGACCAAAGTTTTCTATTGCAGTGTCTGGGCCTAGTGAGCTCTGGGGTTAAATACAAAAAAATCTCATTTTCAGCTGACAGATGTATGGGACCACACACCATCTTTCCTAAACAATTTCTCATCTTAAATTAATGAAATCCTGAACACTCTTCCCTTGAAAGAGTCTCAGGGATATACATTTTCTTTACCATGGGTTAAAAGCATGAAAACTAATTATAATCATTACTACTGCAAAGTAGCCACCATATCAATTACATCCCATTAATGTTATCTGCCCAGCAACTATCTGTTCTATTCAAGCCAGCTAGCATTTTGCACAGATGAGGGAAATTGATAATAACAAGCTATTTTTGAATGGCCGTAAACTCAATAGTTCTGTGCAGGTGAAAAAAGATCTAGTGTGAAGTCAGGCGCACAGGTACGGTAATGTATTGAACATTCCTTTATAAAGTAATTAAGTTAGGTTTAATGAGAGAAAAATCTAGCCCATGACACCCATGAAGGAATCCTGAAAAATAAATACTCATGAAAGCATTCACAACCTCTGAAAATTTTCTTCACCCCAAAATTAATGTCAGCAAAATGTATTTGTGGGAATATTAGCTTAACTTAAGTCAAAAATCAGTGTTATATTTATAAGAGCTGAATATTATATTAAATTATTTTCATTATTAGACACATTAATTAATTGAGTGGTTCCATACAATTTTATAAACTGCTAAAATTGTTTATATCTTGACTGTTTGCATCCTAAGAAAAGTTGCTATTATAGTTCTGAGTGCTTTTGGCTGACCCCAAGGTTATAAATCTTGTAGCATTTAAGGTCAACTACTTTGCTGTGGTGGAAGTATCCACTGATTTTGTAATAGAAAAGAGGGAAATTTGAACTACTGTATGTGCATTCATCTTTATTCATTGGACTAAAAGAATTTTGTACAAAATGATTTCACGCAAAGTACCATCCATGTGTAGATTTTCATTGTTTTATTATCGTTAAACATGAGTTGAGAAATAATTACTTATGGCTATTCTATAATTCATACCTTATGTACATGTACATTTGAACATAATGTTCCTTGATAATTTATCAGTAGTAATTTATGACCATGCATGCTATATAGTCCAACTGTCACGTGCCATCATCTCAAGTTCTTTCCTTGTTCTCCTCATCATTTTCACCTCTGTTTCCAGCTCTCTTCTCCATGTGCTTCTTGGTCTACTGCCACCTCTCTTGCCCTGGGGGTTCCAGAACAAGGACTGCCTTGTAATGTTATCAACTGGTTTCCTCAGTGTGTGTCCTATCCGTTGCCATCGTCTTCTTCTCATCTCTTGTTCCACTGGCACTTGTCTAGTTTTTGTCCTCAGTTCCATGTTGGTAACCTTGTCATACCATTTTAATCCCTCTATTCTATGCAAGCACCCATTTATGAAAGTCTAGCTTTTTGGTTGTTGTCTTTGTTGTTCTCCATGTCTCAGAGCCATACAATAGGACTGACTTCACATTTGAGTTGAAGATTCTTATTTTCATGTTGGATCCGATTTCTCTTGATCTCCATATATTTATTTCCCAATGCAAAGAAAGCTCCTCTTGCTTTTTGTATTCTTATTTTGATATAGCTGTCTGTCCCTCTAACTTTGTCTATATTGCTGCCAAGATATGTGTATGATTCTACATTTTGTATTGGTGTTTCTTCAAGTTCTTTGAAGGACCGAGGATTAGAATGGAACCAGGCCAGGAGGAAGACAGCCGATAGGATATTCTGGCGCTCTCTCTTCCAAACCTCTATGCCTCACGGTAGAAGGGGAACGACTAAATAAGTAAGTAAGTAAGTTTCTTCAAGTTAGCCTGTAATCATTACCTGCTTTTATGCTCATTATTTTTGTGTTTTCCTTGTATATTTTAGACCCAATTGCTGTGACCTCTCATCAAGTGTTTTCAATTTGTCCTGCATCTGATTACAGTTATGGGACAGAAGAGCCAAGTCATCAGCAAAATCCAGATCATCCAACTGCTTAGTCAGAGTCCACTAGATTCCATTTCTGTTGTGTGTTGGCGATTTTCTCATAACCCAGTCTATTGCTAGTTAGAAAAGAAATGGAGACAAGAGGCATCCCTGTCACACACTTTTTACTTTTTATCCCAAACGGTTCTGTAAGCTGTCCTTCATGAAGAACTCCACATGTTATGTCTTCATATGTTTTCTTTATTAAATTAATGATCTTCAGGGGAACTCCATAATGCCTCATCAATTTCCAAAGTGATTCTCTGTCTACACTGTCAATGCCTTTTCGTAGTCCACAAATCCGATGTATAGTGGTGAATTCCATTCCAGACTTTGTTCTATTATTCTCAAAGTGGCTTTCCGGTCTGTACAGGATCTGTTTTGTCGAAAACCTGCTTGTTCATCTCTCAGTTTCTTGTCTATGGACTCTTTTAATCTCTCAAAGATAATCCTGTTTAATACTTTTCCTGGCACTGATAGTAACATTATTCCTCTATAATTTGTACACTCTTGTAAATTTCCCTTCTTAGACAACTTAACCAGATATCCTTCCTTTTATTCTGCTGCTTTCTTTTCCCAGACTTTACCAAGTAATTTATATAACATCTCTGTAGCCATGTCGATATTTGCTTTGATGGCCTCTGCTGGAATGCCATCAGGTCCAGACGCTTTTCCATCTCTTAGAAGCTTTATGGCTTTCTTTATTTCTTCTATCGTTGGTCTTTCACCGTTAATTTGTAGCTCTTCTTCTGCTGGCTGGATGTCTGGGGGGTTTTGTGGAGCTGGTCTATTGAGGTCCACAAAATATTATGTCCACCTCTTCATTTGCTCTTGTATATTGCTGAGCAGTTTTCCATTCTTGTCTTTTATGACACAACTTGTTTACTTGTATTTCCCTGTTAGCTTCTTTGTGCTGTTATACAGTTCTCTCATATTTCCTTTGGCTGCAGCTTCTTCTGCCTCTCTTGCCAATTCCTCAATATACTTCCTCTTGTCTCTTTTGATACTTCTTTTTACTTCTTTGTTTGCTTCTGTGTACACTTCTTGAGCCTTGGCTTTGGAACTTCTGGTTTTGCTTGTGTTTAAATCTGCTTTCTTGTTTTTTCTGTCTTTTATCTTATTGATGGTTTCTGTTGTTATCCATGCTTTTTGTTGTCGTTCCCTTTTCCCCAGTATTTCTTCACATGTCTCATCCCATACAGTTTTGATTTGCTGCCAATAGTCTTTTGTATTCTCTACATCTTCCAGCTGTTGGAGCACTTGGAATTTGTTAGATATTGTGACCGCAAATTTGTTTCTTGATTTCTTAGATGTCCTACATTAAATTGTTGTGTATAATTTTGCATTGTTGCATATCTCTTGAGTTTCATTTTTACTTTGGCTATCAGAAGGTGGTGATCTGATGCCACATCTGCTCCTCTATATACCTTTACATCCTACAATGATGATCTAAACTTCTTGTTTATGCATATATGATCAATCTGATTTTCTGTTCTATGGTCTGGTGATATCTTATGTGGAAACATGCTTCCTCCTATAGCCAGTTGATTTGAAGTACAGAAGTTTGAGAATAGTTCCCCATTTTCATGTATTATTCCTAGCCCATGTTTTCCCAAGACTTCTTCAAAGCTGGTGTTGACTGTACCTATCTTTGCATTCATGTCACCCATCAAAATTGTGATGTCTCTTTTTTTTACTTTTTCCATAATTTCCTGTAGTCTAGCATTAGGGCAAGGGCGATACACTTGGCGCCATAACAAAGTGCTAAATGAGCTTGCTGCGACAATAGATCAGGCAAGAATGAAAGCGAATAGCAAAGTCCGGCCAGACACCGCAAACACATACTTTCTGAGGGCAGGAAAGTCAGCACACCCCAAACCGAGTAAACCTGGTAGCAGTTTACCATCTCTTCTTGACTGTGCAAATGACTGGGAGATGGCGGTAGACCTACCTGGACGGGGGGCATATCCAGAGAGTATCAGAAAATCGCGGAGACGGCCGGATATAGTGCTTCATTCTTCAGCAATGCTTCAGGTCATACTGATTGAACTGACCGTGCCATTTGAATCCAAATTAGACGAGCAACATTCATTCAAAGCGGCCAAGTATAACGATCTGGCCGCGGATCTGAGACACGATGGATTCAGTGCAAGGGTCATGGCGGTTGAAGTGGGCGCAAGAGGGCTTGTGGCTGCATCAGATTTATTGAAACTGTTGGGGCTGAAGGGACAGTCTAGAACAAGGGCACTGAAGAGGCTTAGCGAAACTGCCGAATAGGCATCAGGCTGGCTGTGGAACAACCGCAATGGGCAATGGAAATCGTGACAATAAACGCTGCGGTACAGAAAACACCAAAATTTTTCTAAGTCCACAACGCTGAGGTTTTTTGGTGTACTAGTGAAAGGGCTGCGACTCTGGGGCAACAGGCGATGTATACTATAGGGAGTGTCAGGTACAGAATTTCAGTGGCTTGCAGCGCGCAGGGGCTAAGGCTCGTCGGCTGCGCGCTAGTGTCTCAGTGTGTGTCCTTAGTTGTGAAGGGCGACGGAACGAACGGAATAATTTGTCTTCTCTTTGTTACTTTCACAATTGCCCCCACGGCTGGCGTTGTGGATTTAAAAGTTGCTACCATAAGTGAAATGGGTTCATTTTCGATACAAGACAACAGGAAGCTGAGACGCTTGGGAGTCATGACCCAAGTGCCCCCCCCCCCCCCCAGAGTGTAAAGGAGTAATCGGGCCGAAACACTTGTCGGATGGGGGGACTTCTTCTGATGTCAGATTGCTTCCTGTTGTATCGCTCTGTAAAGAGTTTCCTATCATAGTTGCATGGTCAAACCAGTGACGATCAGGAAAAGACCGATTGACTTCTGGAAAGACAGATGACACTGGGAAAGACTAGAAACCGGCTGACCGGGTTAGCACCCCGTAAGCTGTATTCAATTGCTACAGGACCCAAAAACGATAGATGCCCCCAGGATTCTCCAAGGGGGGGGGGGAGGATGATGAATCCACAGGCGCCTCAATGGAATCGACCAGACCCGTTACACGGACTTCAAGCTCTGAACAACGGCTGGAATTTCCATGTGCCTGTGGTAGGGAATTCTCTACTCAGAGAGGAATGAAAATCCACAGAACGAAAAAGGGGTGTGGGAGGTCATCAGGGGGAGATCAACAGCGCTCTGTCTCGACGGATAAGACGTTAGAAGAACGCAGCCAGGAGTCAATCCACAGTGCTGAGTACATTCAAGTTGATCTGCCAGATGATGATCTCACACACTTCTTGGACGGGAAGAGAGATGCAATAAAGTTTCCACCTGCCAGTGCAAAAGGGCTTTGGGAACAGCTGGACGAAGCCTTGGCAAAAGAGTTGGATAACAGCCTGAAGCAGCTAAATTTGGAGAAGAAGCTGGAAATCTTCGGCAACATAATATATCTGCACTGTCGCAAAGTGTTTGGAGTGAGGGAGGCAAGGGAAAGTAACCCACCACGGAAAAGTAGAAGACAAATTAAAATAGATGAAATCAGGAAACAGAAGAAGCATGCCCGAAAACTGTTCAAGAACGCAGATGCCACAGAGAAGGAAGGGTTACGGCAAGTTTGGGAGCACCTGAAAGGCCAACATAATGCCCTTTGTAGAGCGGAAAGGTTGTGCAGGAAGAGAAGGAAGACTCGAAGGGATAGGGAAAGATTCTTTAGGGAGCCCTTCAAGTTTGCCAAAGAACTGTTTGAGCAGCCACGGTCGGGTACGCTAAACATCAGGAAAGAAGACCTGGAAGAACACCTTAGAATGACATATTCAGATGGTCGCAAAGATGAGCCGCTCAGCAGCATGGCAGGCCTTAAATGGCCGGGTAAGCCAGGAGCTGAATTTAACACCAAGCCCCCAACGGTGCAAGAGGTAGAAAGCATTGTCCAGAAAGCTCGGTGCAAGTCAGCTCCAGGTCCTAATGGTGTTCCATATGTGGTGTATAAAAGATGCCCTGAGGTTCTCAAACGACTGCTCCGTTTACTGAAGAATGCATGGAAAACCCAACTCGTAAGCAAGGAATGGAGAAAGGCAAACGGAGTCTACATCCCGAAGGAACAAAATTCCACAGACATCAGTCAGTTCAGGCCAATCTCACTACTCAATGTGGAAGGGAAGATATTCTTCTCAGTAATGGCGAAAAGACTCACTACATACCTCCTGGCAAATGGGTACATTGACACTACCATTCAGAAAGGAGATATCCCAGGTACACCAGGATGTCTAGAGCATGCCGCAATGATCTGGGAAGCAATCCAAAAGGCAAAGTCTGACAGAACAAACCTCCATGTAATCTGGTTGGATCTAGCGAATGCTTATGGATCCGTTCCACACCAGATGTTGTGGCAGGCCCTAGAAATGTATCATGTTTCACAAGAGATTGCAGCAATGCTGAAGCTGTATTTCGCAGGGTTTTCTGTCAGATTTTCAACCAGAGAGTACACAACGACAGCCGATAGGATAGTCTGGCGCTCTCTCTTCCAAACCTCTACACCTCACGGTAGAAGAGGAGCGACTAAGTAAGTAAGTAAGAGTACACAACGAAGTGGATTGGCCTTGAAGTTGGAATTGCGATGGGATGTACCATCTCTCCGATACTATTCGTCATGGCTATGCAGGTAATCCTCAATGCGGCTGAAGGAATGGCTATAGGCCCAAAGCTCGGTGGAATGTGTCACATGCCACCGCTCAAAGCATTCATGGATGACACAACAATTCTGACATCAGATGAACATCAGACCCGGAGGATGTTAGCACGCCTGGATGAACTAGTCAGCTGGTGCAGAATGAGCTTCAAACCCAAGAAGTCGAGAAGCCTATCAGTCAGGAAAGGGAAGATAGCAGAGGTCATATTCACGGTTTCCAGCCAAAGAATCCCTACTGTCATTGAGGAACCTGTTAAAAGTCTTGGCAGGGTGTACGATGCCTCTTTAAAAGACTCAAAGGCAGTGCAACAGACAATAGAAATGGCAGACAGAGGACTACAGATCATAGACCAAAGCAGACTCTTGGGAAAGTTCAAACTGTGGTGCCTCCAGTTCATGTTGATACCGAAGTTGCTGTGGCCACTGCTTATATATGAAATAAGCACAAGTACAGTGGAAGCTATAGAGCAGAAGGTCAACAAGTTCATGAGAAAATGGCTAGGGGTACCACCAGGTCTGTCAGATGTAGCACTGTACTGCAAAAAGTCAAAACTTCTGCTTCCCTTCAAGTCAGTTGTTGAAGAGTACAAAGTTGGAAAAGCAAGGCTTGCAATGATGCTACGCGAGTCAGCTGATGACGTGGTTAAGTCCATTCAGCCCACACTGAAAACAGGAAGGAAGTGGAGAGTGGAAGAAGCTGTTGATGCTGCTGAAGAGTCACTCAAACTGAGAGAGGTAATCGGATACACACAAACGAATAGACAGGGATTTGGGCATGGTGACATCCGCTGGTGGTCCAAGGCATCAAGCAGGGAGCGCAGAGACATGGTAGTTCAGGAGATACGAGGAGCTGAGAATGATAAGAGGTTGCAAAAAGCAGTGCAGCAGGTCCAACAAGGCCAATGGACTACATGGGAAGGTGCCCTGCAGAGGTCCTTGACATGGAATGATATATGGCATATGGCACCTCTTAGGCTCAGCTTCGTTGTTAGATCAATGTATGACCTGCTGCCGTCGGCCACCAACCTTGTGAAATGGGGACAGTCGGATGATGAGCAGTGCCCCCTGTGCCAGGGGAGGCAGACACTTGAACACGTGCTCTCAGCGTGTAAGGTGGCATTAGGGCAAGGGCGATACACTTGGCGCCATAACAAAGTGCTAAATGAGCTTGCTGCGACAATAGATCAGGCAAGAATGAAAGCGAATAGCAAAGTCTGGCCAGACACCGCAAACACATACTTTCTGAGGGCAGGAAAGTCAGCACACCCCAAACCGAGTAAACCTGGTAGCAGTTTACCATCTCTTCTTGACTGTGCAAATGACTGTGAGATGGCGGTATACCTACCTGGACGGGGGGCATATCCAGAGAGTATCAGAAAATTGCGGAGACGGCCAGATATAGTGCTTCATTCTTCAGCAACGCTTCAGGTCATACTGATTGAACTGACCGTGCCATTTGAATCCAAATTAGACGAGCAACATTCATTCAAAGCGGCCAAGTATAGCGATCTGGCCGCGGATCTGAGACACGATGGATTCAGTGCAAGGGTCATGGCGGTTGAAGTGGGCGCAAGAGGGCTTGTGGCTGCATCAGATTTATTGAAACTGTTGGGGCTGAAGGGACAGTCTAGAACAAGGGCACTGAAGAGGCTTAGCGAAACTGCCGAAAAGGCATCAGGCTGGCTGTGGAACAACCGCAATGGGCAATGGAAATCGTGACAATAAACGCTGCGGTACAGAAAACACCAAAATTTTTCTAAGTCCACAACGCTGAGGTTTTTTGGTGTACTAGTGAAAGGGCTGCGACTCAGGGGCAACAGGCGATGTATACTATAGGGAGTGTCAGGTACAGAATTTCAGTGGCTTGCGGCGCGCAGGGGCTAAGGCTCGTTGGCTGCGCGCTAGTGTCTCAGTGTGTGTCCTTAGTTGTGAAGGGCGACGGAACGAACGGAATAATTTGTCTTCTCTTTGTTACTTTCACAATTGCCCCCATGGCTGGCGTTGTGGATTTAAAAGTTGCTACCATAAGTGAAATGGGTTCATTTTCGATACAAGACAACAGGAAGCTGAGACACTTGGGAGTCATGACCCAAGTGGGCCCGCCCCCCTTAGAGTGTAAAGGAGTAATCGGGCCGAAACACTTGTCGGATGGGGGGACTTCTTCTGATTATCAGATTGCTTCCTGTTGTATCGCTCTGTAAAGAGTTTCCTATCATCTAAAATGCTTCTTTCACAGACTCTTCTTTGTCATTAGTTGGTGCATAACATTGGAAGACATTTACAATTATTTTCTTTTTTGTTGTTTGAAAAGTAGCTGTTATTATTCTGGGTACAACGTCTTCCCATTCAATGAGTGCTTTCTGTGCTTCTTTAGATAACATAAGAGCTACCCCTTCACTGTGGTGACCTTCATGTCCTGAGAGCACCAATTCACCTGTGATGAGTTTTTTCTTGTTTACCCCCTTCCACTTTGTTTTGCACAGTCCCAGAACCTCGATTTTATACTCCCTCATTTCTGCTGCTACTTGTGACACTTTTCCTTGTTCGTTTAATGTCTGAACATTCCAGGTTCTAGAAGAAAGAAGGTTAGTCAGTAACTGTAACGGGTGCTGAGTTCCTTATTTATATTTGTTGTTTGAATATTAAAGTCACTCTTCGGCTTGTTTAATGTATGTTATGTTGTTGGTTAGCTCTGACCATAAAGAAAGTCCCTTCGACGTTCTGATTTGCATATTTACGATCGTTGATCTTTCATGTAAGAGAGTTATCGTGCTGAGAAATATAAACATTAAACAGCTGTGGAACCAAACCCATAACGTAAGGAAGATATCAAGCCTTCAGTTCTGAGTCCACATGTATTGACGTTTTCACATATATAATATCCAACATTCACAAACTTCATATACAGTTCAGAATAATGATAAATTCCAAGCAATACAAGTAAGGATCCATCCGTGTCAAAATAATATGTCAGATGAACATCATGGCTGTTTACATGCGCTACTGTAGTCAGACAGCCAGAAATGAGCGCATGAGTTCTCGACAGCTACAAAATGAATCTTAATTCGATTCTCCTTCCATCATTTAGTTTACATAATAAATCTCATACTTTATCTTAATATCCGAACTGACCCCTGAGTTCTACATTGAATTCATACATAGGCTATATACTAAAGCCTCTCCTTGGAAGGAATACAAGACACAACTTCTCTGCTCGACGGACAGCATAAAATGGGTCACGTAACCAAGTCACCAAGCGTGACCTTCCCAACGCGAACATGTCAAAATCTTAGCATATATTTCGCGTTCAGTAGTCCGTAAAATATCAACATATTCTATTAATGTTATTGACCCCAAACGTTGCGCACTACTAACCCCAGCAGACGCCGTCATTTAAAATAACACCGTAACAGATTTCTGACATATTATTTTGACACGGACGGATACTTACTTGTATTATTTGGAATTTATCATTATGCTGAACTGTATATGAAGTTTGTGAATGTTGGTTATCATTTATGTGAAAAAAACGTCAATACATGTGGACTCAAACTGAAGGCTTGATATCTTCATTACGTTACGGGTTCAGTTCCACAGCTGTTTAATGTTTATATTTCTCAGCACGATAACTCTCTCACAAGAAAGATCAATTATTGAAAATATGCAAATCAGAACGTCGAAGGGACTTTCTTTACCTTATCCTTCATTTTCACACACATTACTAATTTAATGTATACTTTAATATTTAGTTTTAATTGTCCATACTTCTCAATTTTTATTTTTTTTCTCTGATACTATTTCTCATTTTCTTTAATTAGATATTAATTAGTTAGTACCATACGTACATATTATAATTAATTAGTTAGAATAATTTTAATAACACCTCACATTAGTGGTTATTCAATACATACATCACATTAATTAGTTAATTAATTAATGACAATGACATTTCTTTATTTAATATAAGTTATATGTATGATATGACGTTTATTTTATCATAAAATATTACTGACATGACCACGACACTGTTCCAGATAGAACATCATAGGCCATACGTTGGGTTTTGTTAAATTTTTGATAATTTGATTAATATAGTTTTAAAAAATCTATCTAATAGATTTTTTTCCCCCGTCGGACAGGAAATCTGTTACGGTGTTATTTTAAATGACGGCGTCTGCTGGGGTTAGCCGTGCGCAATGTTTGGGGTCAATAACATTAATACTCCCTCATTTCTGCTGCTACTTGTGACACTTTTCCTTGTTCGTTTAATGTCTGAACATTCCAGGTGTCAAATCTGGAAGTTCTAGAAGAAAGAAGGTTAGTCAGTAACACAGACTCCTTTCGGCTTTCTCTGTGTTGCATCATATGCCTCCCTGCGAGAGGACCTTCCCCTGTCTTGGATGGCTGTTTTATTTTCTTTAATTGACTTGTCCATGTTTGTTGAAGTTTTTTGTTTTTTAAATTTGTTACAGGATGGGATAACCAGCCCCATGCCCAACACCCTCCTTAGTCGCTTTCTACGACATGCATGGCAGGGAACAGTGTTACTATTTTTTGCTCCCCTTTCTGGCCCTGGTAACACACGGGTGTCAGACAAGTATGCTAACTACATGCACTCTGCACGCTCTTCGTATGTGCCCGTAAACCTTGATTCACACATGTACGCCCCTGAGTATTCTTCAACCATGCTACATGCTTCTAAAAGTGAACTTTAAACATTCCAAGCTTGCATACTTCAATAATAAAACACTCTAAACAGGTTACACCATTCTCTACTCACACACATATATACACATCATGTATATCATGACATATATATATATATATATATATATATATATATATATATATATATATATATATATATATATATATATATATATATATATATATATATATATATATATATGTATATATGTATATATGTATATATGTATATATGTATATATGTATGTATGTATGTATGTATGTATGTATGTACGTATGTATGTATGTACGTATGTACGTACGTACGTACGTACGTACGTACGTACGCACGCACGCACGCACGCACGCACGCACGCACGCACGCACGCACGCACGCACGCACGCATGTATGTATGTATGTATGTATGTATGTATGTATGTATGTATGTATGTATGTATGTATGTATGTATGTATGTATGTATGTATGTATGTATGTATGTATGTATATATATATATATATATATATATATATATATATATCATCATCATCTCAGCCCGTAACCGGTCATGGGTCGTAGGGGTGCCATGGTGGAAGCATCAGCAGACAGGGTCCTCCACTGCTCTCTATCCTCAGCAATGCGTACAAGTGTGGAAAAACCGTGTCCTGCCCATTCTTTGATGTTATCAGCCCAGGATTTTCTCTGCCTTCCTCTTCTCCGTTTACCTTTGACTGTTCCCTGAAGGATCGTTTTCGAAAGGGAGTCATGACGAGTTACATGCCCAAACCAGGCAAGCTTTCGACGTTTCACTGTTGACAAAAGTGGTTCTTGGTGGCCTGCATAGGTGTTTATCTTCTCTCTAACATAGACATTTGTTTTGTGCTCTTTATAGCAAATGCGCAAAATTCTTCTATAACATTTATGCTCGAAAGCCTGAATCCTTCGCTCCGTATCTGCAGTGAGTGTCCAGCTCTCACACCCATACAAGAGAATAGATAATACAAGTGATTTGTATAATTTGATCTTCACAGGAAAACTGATGTTACTTTTCCAGATCACATTCAACCTTGTCATGGCAGCTGAGGCCATCTCAAGTCTTGTCTTGATTTCTTTAATTGATCTTCCATCACTGCATATAGTGGACCCGAGATATTTAAAGGTGTTAACTTCTTCTAACGTTTGCCCATTTAACGTAATGTTGGTCGGAACATGTTTCTTATGGCTATTCACCAATATCTTGCTTTTTTCTATATTAATTTCCATCCCATACGTTCTTGTTACTTTCTCCAGTCTAGAGGTAAGGTCTTGAAGTTCTGATTCTGATCCAGCTATCAGATCAATATCATCAGCAAAACGTAGGTTGCACAGAGGTCGGCCTCCAATCGATATGGTTGATTTATAATCGTAGAGAGCCTCCTGCATAATATGTTCTAGATAAATATTAAAGAGCACTGGGGACAGGATACATCCCTGCCGAACTCCTACAGTTGTTTTGAAAAATTCTCCAATGTCGTTGCTTGCAAAAACAGCACTGCTTGCGTCCTTATATAGTGCTTCAATGATATCTATGATGTTGGTATCAAAATTGAATTTTCTCATTACTTGCCATAAGCCTTCATGCCAGACTCGATCGAAGGCTTTTGTGAAATCGATGAAGTTATGGTATAAATCGTGTTGATGTTGGAGATGTTTTTCGATAAGTAATCTAATATTGAAGATTTGTTCTGAGGTACTTCTTTTTGGTCTAAAGCCAGCCTGTTCCTCTGACAAGATTTCTTCTGATTTCTGTTTTATTCTGTTCAAAAGTATCCTTAACATCACCTTACTTGGATGACTAATAAGGCTAATGGTTCTGTAGTTCTTGCACATTTTTAGATTTCCTTTCTTTGGAAGCGGTATTACTAATGACTGCGTCCATTCTTTTGGCCATTTTTTTGTACTCCATATCTTCTGGCAAATTGTTGTCATGATTTTTACTATATCTGGTCCTCCATATTTCAAGAGCTCTGCTGGGATATTATCCACACCCGGTGACTTCCCTCCTTTCATCGAACATATAGCCTCTTCCACTTCTTCCCGTAATATTGCTGCATTTCCGAGTTCCCTGTTTTCGCACTTAATGTTGTTTAATATGCCTAAGTCAGTGTCAAGTTTACAGTTATATAATTCTTTACAATATTCTGTCCATCTTCTCATTACAGCTGTTTTTTTTCATTGAGCAGAGCCCCATTGCTATCTTCTATGACAGTTACCCTGGGCTGTTGGGGTTTTGATAGTTTTCTTAATGTGTCAAAAGCTGCCTTGCTGTTACCTTTTATTAGCCCCGTATTAATGGACTCACATTGATCAGCTACCCATTTTTCTTTGGCCTGTTTCATTTTCTTCCTAATATTTTTATTCACCATACTGTATTGCCATGCTGCTTCAGGAACCTCTTTCTTAACCTTTTTCATTTCCCGCCGTGTATCACATAACTTCAGAATGTCATCTGTAACCCATGGTTTGTTTATTTTTCTTTCTTTCACCAAGTATTTCTGTTGCTGATTCAATGAGCACGTCTTTCATGTTCTCTGTGATTGAGTTGATATCATCCTCCAAAAAGTTGAGAGCTGCGAATTTTCCTCCAACAGTTGCCTCAAAGATTCCCGCGATTTCTGGATCTTTCAGTTTGTCTAAATTGAATCTTAACTGAGAACATCTGTTTTGATTATAGTTCTTTTTAAGTTTAAGCTTGAGCGTCATCAATACCATGTCGTGATCACTACCAATGTCGGCGCCAGGAAAAGTCCTAGTCTTGGCTTTATTAATACTGGACTTGAATCTTTTGGATACAAGAATAAAATCAATTTGGCCATGTATCTCAGTTTTTGGGGCATGCCACGTTGTTCTTCTTGATAACTTATGAGGAAATAGTGTATTTGCAATGGTTAGTTTATAGTTGTTGGCAAATTCTAGTAGCCTTAGTCCTCGATCGTTAGTTTCACCTGTCCCAAATCTCCCCACTGTACCAGCCCAGTGACCGTATGCATCTGGCCCTATTTTAGCATTCCAATCACCTAACACCTATATATAATAAAAAAATTATTAACAATATAATATTTGTAATCATTTCAGGACTGTTTGGATGGAAGTAATTCGGACATAAATTGTTATTACTTATTTCTGACACCCAAGGGAAGTAATCAATCAATAAAAATATCAGTGAATATATGCGATTAGTGACCATATTAACAAGCAATATTTTGCGACACCATATAAAATTATTAAATGTATACTATTAGTTTCATAGTACGCAATGCACCATGAACTATTAACATATCAGACAGAAACAAATACTTCTTAAATAACCTTAAGTTGCATAACTTTAAATCATACTTAATATGATGCCACAAAACCTTCTTCTTTCTGCTTTGATCCTTAGCCGCTGTTGAGGGATAGAGAAATTGCTCGAATTCTTTCATTCGTTGTCTAGGTTTCATTCGTTTAATAAAGATGTGGAAGTTCTTTTATTTTTAATTTGGTTTGCATTGTCAAATATTCTGGAAGTCAATCTTCTTGGATACCCCCTTCTGTCAATCTTCAATTACTGAATAAGGCTATCAACTGGTTAACTGAACCTTGAATGATTGAACGAACCTCTCGACTTAGACGATTTGGCAACAGTTTAATACTCAGTAAGTACGAATTCACAAAACTTCACAATCACGAATATGGCATGAATACTCCCTTTATCCTCAGAAATAATTATCGAGTACACAATCCCACTTACTGGCTGATACACAAGCCATTTTAGGAACACATCTTGACGCTCTGACGTCACATACCAATCTGCCTACATCATACCTAGATACTCATCTCACAGCGACCGCTTTCATGTATTTCTTGCATTCAGTTGAGGTATGACATGGTGTGACAAAACCCTGGCACTAATAATAAGTTGCCCTGATAAAATCGCACCATGAAGTGGCCTCAACAGCCGCCGACCGTCAAAGCAGTCGGTGGCCATCACGCCTAGTGGCGTCTTGTAGGGCAACAACAAATTGATTCTACTTTGCTCGGTCGGTAGCCATCCTTCGTATAGTGCCCCAACTCTGGTTCATTCTTTGCATCTCATCCTCCACAGTCCTCCGCCAAGTTGTTTTTGGTCGGCCTCTCTTTCGTTTTCCTTCAGGGGTCCATAGCATAGCTGTTCTTGTGATGGCATCGGGGTCTCTTCTGAGGACATGGCCAACCCAACTCCAGCGTCAGCCAGCTATGATGGTGTGCATGTCCTCTTGCTTGCTTTTATGCTACAAAACATGCAGAATTAAAATTGTTTGTGCATGCCATAATTATCTGAAGTTTTTATTATTTTTTTTTTATACAATGAATTACAGGTGACCATTCCTGTAACCAGCGACCCTGCCTATACTCTAGTGTTGACATTCCAGATGTGAAAATTAGGAACAGTTTCATAAAGAGTGAACCAATGCAAAATGCTGCATTCAATCAAGTGTTGCCAGAATTCACAGAAAACATTGTGAGTGAAATGAAAGCTGATGTAAGTACGGCAGCTGCAAAACTAAATACAGACAATAACATTGAATCAAGATTAAAAGAGGTACAATCAACGAATGTCACAGACTCTGAGTTAATGACTGTAGACATGAATCTGACTCCTGAGATTTATACTGCAGTCTTACAAAATGAAAACTGTAGCAGGAAATCAACAATAGTCTATGATGATTGTACTCTCAATGGTGGAAGTAGAGAAGGTTTTAAATTGTGTGACTGTGTTCAATCAGATAAAATAATAATTACAAAAGAGAAACTTTTCAGCTGTCGTGTTTGTGGAGTACAGGTTAGCAAGAAAGATGATCATAATGAACATGAACTTTCACATATAAGAGAAAAGTGTTATATAAGTAATGTTGATATTTTAGAATTAGCTACAGAATCCAGTCTATGTCAACAAGAAAGATTACAAAAAGCACAAAAGCATTCTAAATATGATCTTATTGGTATGGGGGCTGCTCATTTTGGTTATCTAAAGGCACATGTAATGCAGCATAAAGAAGAACTACCTAACAAGTGTGGTGGTCTTAGTAGGTTTTCTAGGACTGATTATCCAAAGAAACCCATAATGCAGCATAATAGTGAGACACATTACAAATATGATGTCAGTGGAGCAGAATTTTGTCAAAGTGATCACAAGGTGACAAATACAGAAGGAGAATCTTACATGTGTGATGAACTTACAGGACAAAAACTTCATTTAAAATGGTACAAAAGTCAACATACAGAAGAAAAACCTTATAAATGTGATGGTTGTGGAGCAGAGTTTTCTCATAGTGGTGCTTTAAACATTCACAAAAGGACACACACAGGAGAGAAACCGTATAAGTGTGATGTTTGTGGAGCAGAATTTTCTCAGAGTGGTCATCTAAAGAGTCACACAACGACACACACAGGAGAGAAACCTTATAAATGTGATGTTTGTGGAGCAGAATTTTCTCGAAATAATCATTTAAAGAGTCACAAAAGGACACACACAGGAGAGAAACCTTATAAGTGTGATGTTTGTGGAGAAGAATTTTCTCATAGTGGTACTTTAAACATTCACAAAAGGACACACACAGGAGAGAAACCTTATAAGTGTGATGTTTATGGAGCAGGATTTTCTCAAAATGAACATATAAAGAGTCACAAAAGGACACACACAGGAAAGAAACCCTATAAGTGTGAGGTTTGTGGAGCAGGATTTTCTCAAAATGAACATTTAAAGAGTCACAAAAGGACACACACAGGAGAGAAACCTTATAAGTGTGATGTTTGTGGAGCAGGATTTTCTCATAGTGGTCATATAAAGAGTCACACAAGGACACACACAGGAGAGAAACCTTATAAGTGTGATGTTTGTGGAGCAGGATTTTCTCAAAATCAACATTTAAAGAGTCACAAAAGGACACACACAGGAGAGAAACCTTATAAGTGTGATGTTTGTGGAGCAGGATTTTCTCAAAGTAGTGCTTTAAAGAGTCACAAAAGGACACACACAGGAGAGAAACCTTATAAGTGTGATGTTTGTGGAGCAGGATTTTCTCAGAATGAAAATTTAAAGAATCACAAAAGAACACACACAGGAGAGAAACTTTATAAGTGTGATGTTTGTGGAGCAGGATTTTCTCAAAATGAACATTTAAAGAGTCACCAAAGGACACACACAGGAGAGAAACCTTATAAGTGTGATCTTTGTGGAGCAGAATTTTCTCATAGTAGTACTTTAAACATTCACAAAAGGACACACACAGGAAAGAAACCTTATAAGTGTGATGTTTGTGTAGCAAGATTTTCTCAAAATGGACATTTAAAGAGACACAAAAGGACACACACAGGAGAGAAACCTTATAAGTGTGATGTTTGTGGAGCAGGATTTTCTCAAAGTAGTGCTTTAAAAAGTCACAAAAGGACACACACAGGAGAGAAACCTTATAAGTGTGATGTTTGTGGAGCAGGATTTTCTCAAAATGAAAATTTAAAGAGTCACAAAAGGACACACACAGGAGAGAAACCTTATAAGTGTGATGTTTGTGGAGCAGGATTTTCTCATAGTGGTCATATAAAGAGTCACACAAGGACACACACAGGAGAGAAACCTTATAAGTGTAATGTTTGTGGAGCAGAATTTTCTCAAAGTAGTGCTTTAAAGAGTCACAAAAGGACACACACAGGAGAGAAACCTTATAAGTGTGATGTTTGTGGAGCAGGATTTTCTCAAAATGAACTTTTAAAGAGTCACAAAAGGACACACACAGGAGAGAAACCTTATAAGTGTGATGTTTGTGGAGCAGGATTTTCTCAAAATGAAAATTTAAAGAGTCACAAAAGGACACACACAGGAGAGAAACCTTATAAGTGTGATGTTTGTGGAGCAGGATTTTCTCATAGTGGTCATATAAAGAGTCACAAAAGGACACACACAGGAGAGAAACCTTATAAGTGTAATGTTTGTGGAGCAGAATTTTCTCAAAGTAGTGCTTTAAAGAGTCACAAAAGGACACACACAGGAGAGAAACCTTATAAGTGTGATGTTTGTGGAGCAGCATTTTCTCAAAATGAACATTTAAATAGTCACAAAAGGACACACACAGGAGAGAAACCTTATAAGTGTGATGTTTGTGGAGCAGGATTTTCTCATAGTGGTCATGTAAAGAGTCACACAAGGACACACACAGGAGAGAAACCTTATAAGTGTGATGTTTGTGGAGCAGAATTTTCTCAAAATGAACATTTAAAGAGTCACAAAAGGACACACACAGGAGAGAAACCTTATAAGTGTGATGTTTGTGGAGCAGGATTTTCTCTTAGTGGTGATTTGAAGTGTCACAAAAGGACACATACAGGAGAGAAACCTTATAACTGTGATGTTTGTGAAGCAGAATTTTCTCGAAATGATCATTTAAAGATTCACCAAAGGACACACACAGGAGAGAAACCTTATAAGTGTGATGTTTGTGAAGCAGGATTTTCTCATAGTAGTGCTTTAAAGAGTCACAAAAGGACACACACAGGAGAGAAACCTTATAAATGTGATTTTTGTGGAGCAGAATTTTCTCAGAGTGGTCATCTAAAGAGTCACACAAGGACACACACATCAGAGAAACCTTATAAGTGTGATGTTTGTGGAACAGGATTTTCTCAAAATGAAAATTTAAAGAGACACAAAAGGATACACACATGAGAGAAACCTTATAAGTGTGATGTTTGTGGAGCAGGATTTTCTCATAGTGGTCATATAAAGAGTCACACAAGGACACACACAGGAGAGAAACCTTATAAGTGTGATGTTTGTGGAGCAGAATTTTCTCAAAATGAACATTTAAAGAGTCACAAAAGGACACACACAGGAGAGAAACCTTATAAGTGTAATGTTTGTGGAGCAGAATTTTCTCAGAGTTGTGCTTTGAAGAGTCACAAAAGGACACACACAGGAGAGAAACCTTATAAGTGTGATGTTTGTGAAGCAGAATTTTCTCGAAATGATCATTTAAAGAATCACCAAAGGACACACACAGGAGAGAAACCTTATAAGTGTGATGTTTGTGGAGCAGGATTTTCTCATAGTAGTGCTTTAAAGAGTCACAAAAGGACACACACAGGAGAGAAACCTTATAAATGTGATTTTTGTGGAGCAGAATTTTCTCAGAGTGGTCATCTAAAGAGTCACACAAGGACACACACATCAGAGAAACCTTATAAGTGTGATGTTTGTGGAACAGGATTTTCTCAAAATGAAAAAGTAAAGAGACACAAAAGGATACACACATGAGAGAAACCTTATAAGTGTGATGTTTGTGGAGCAGAATTTTCTCGAAATGATCATTTAAAGAGTCACCAAAGGACACACACAGGAGAGAAACGTTATAAGTGTGATGTTTGTGGAACAGAATTTTCTCATAGTGGTGCTTTAAAGAGTCACAAAAGGACATACTTAGGAGAGAAACCTTATAAGTGTGATGTTTGTGGAGCAGAATTTTTTCATAGTGGTTCTTTAAAGAGTCACACAAGGACACACAGGAGAGAAACCTTATAAGTGTGATGTTTGTGGAGCAGAATTTTCTCAAAATAATCATTTAAAGAGTCACAAAAGGACACACAGGAGAGAAACCTTATAAGTGTGATGTTTGTGGAGCAGAATTTTCTCAGAGTTGTGCTTTGAAGAGTCACAAAAGGACACACACAGCAGAGAAACCTTATAAGTGTGATGTTTGAGGAGCAGAATTTTGTCAAAATAATCATTTAAAGCAGGAGAGAAATCTTATAAGTGTGGTACTTGTGGTATGATTTTTTTTTTAAACTACACTAAGAATGCATATAGGGGAAAAGCCATATAGGTGTGAAGAGTTTTCTCAGGCTGCTCAGATAAAGAGACACGTGTTGAAACACATTGGAGAGATATATAAATATGATGTTTGTGGTATTAAGTTTTCTCAAGTCTGTATTCTAAAATTACACAAAAAAAGGCACACATGAGAGGGACTTTCTAAGAGTGGTATTAGGTTTTCTCAAGTCTTTATTCTAAAACAGCACACAAGACATACTTAAGAGCAAATTTCTAAGTGTGATGTTTGTTGTGTTAGGTTTTCTCAAGTCTGTATTCTAGAATTGCACAAAAGAAGGCATACATGAGAGGGACTTTCTGAGTGTGGTGTTAGGTTTTCTCAAGTCTTTATTCTAAAACAACACACATTTTAAATTATTTGATCACTTCCTTAAACATTTTTCAAAGTGGTAGTCATACATGCCACACCTCAGAGATGAAAAACCTGTACAAAAAATTAAAAAAACCTGTACAAAGACCCGCAAAACCTGTACAAAGACTGAAAAACGTAACAAAAGAGTTTATTCATGTAAAAGTATATTCAATTAGATAGTTAGGCTCAGCCATGCTGTTAGATGGATGCAATATTTCCTGCTAGACAGAAAAAAAAAATATTAATGTGAAAAAGTAAATACAAATATTAATAATCAATTTGAAAAATATAATTATTTGTAATTTTAATATTATATAATGAAATAGAATCTTGGAAAAAAATTAATACAATTTATGGTTGAAATGAAGAACAGTTGCTGTGTTTTCTATAGTGCCTTATAAAAGTACAGGCCTAAAGAGACCAGTAATAAGCATTATGGGTTAGGAATCTTAAATTTAAAATCTAATAAATTTTTTGCTAAAGCTGGTAATGAAAATATAACTAGCGCTGGCGTAATATTAGCCTGTATATTTTCTACCGAACTTCAAAAATTGGAATAGCCGTTAAAGCCCAACTGGTAGTTTTAAATAGACCTTCCCATACAAATTTTAGTGTCAATCAAACATTGATAGTAGGCTAATTAATTATTTAATAATTATAAATCATTGAATGACCGTAATGATGACCACCAAAGACAAAATAACATTGTTTTTTAAAGAAACGAAATTAAAACTAAGAAGAGAAGTAGGCTAACTCCAAATAAACTTTTCTCTGATCGAGTTAAGATGTAAATTTTCCACGCTATTGTGGTTTTTTTTTTTTTTTTTCAGTTTCATAATTTGGTAATATCGGAATGACGTTCGCCGAATGCTCCGCGTGTATTTTCGTACCATTTAGATTTAGGGTTAACCCTAGCTGTAACCCTAATTATAACTCTAAATGGTACGAAAATACATGCGGAGCATTCGGCGACCGTCATTACGATATTAGGCTACCCATAATTTGTAGGCTATTGTATTATTTTTCAAATTTACATTTCTTACGCACTTTCTACAAGTTTTAGTGAAATCAAATAATATGTAGTGGTATCAGCCTTTTTTTTTTTACCAGCCGTAAATAATAAATTATGCTAAACCTTAGGGGAAAAGAAAGCATAGGCCTAAGTTATCTGACAGTTAAATCTAACTTCATCTAAACAATGTTATTGTAATATTTTTTTAAAAATGAATTACTTACCAATACTAAACTGGAAATTAATCCTAAACAATAGGCTCGACTCAAAAAAGATTTCAGTGCTGCGTAATCGTTCAAATAATCAGTAACCTCGTGCTAGCTTTAGCGAAAAATTGTGAATGAACACGCCACGCACATCCCGCGGCAATTGAAAAATAGGCAGCTTGATTTTCATTGGTTATTTTTTTTTTTTTATCCACTTGGCTTAAAATCTCGCCGAATCTCATGACGCAAATTGTGTAGTGGCACAAGATTTATATGTATATTTAATAATTAGGCGAAAAAACCCGTACAGACCCGTGTACGGCCCGTACACATCTGAAAACGCAAACACCCCGTACAGATTATGGGTAAACCTTTAAGTGTGGCATGTATGGGTAGTGAAAAAAGTATTTTGTTGTGTAAATTGAAATCTCAACCTGATTTTTTTGTTGTTTAATAGGGCTGCTGAGCTTCTCACTCTTTTGCAGCCAATAGCAAGTTCAGTACTCTTTGGTAACACTGAAGATCTAGGCTTTTCTTGTGGCTTTTCTACCATTCTGAAACATGAGTTAAAGTCATCAGCTCCAGTTTCTCCAGCTTAGCTTGCATTTAAAGGATCATTACATAGTGGTCCCAAGCTAGGAGTAAGAAGTGTGTAGTATACTGTGCATTCCCTGCCATCCCAGGGGGCTGTCTAACTTCTTCTTCTTTGATTCTTAGCCACCGACCATCAAAGCAGTCAGTGGCCATCACGCCTGGTGGCGTCTTGTAGAGCAACAACAAATTGATTCCACTTTGCCCGGTTGGTGGCCATCCTTCGTTCAGTGCCCCAACTCTGGTTCATTCTTTGCATCTCAGCCTCCACAGTCCTCCGCCAAGTTGTTTTTGGTCTGCCTCTCTTTCATTTTCCTTCAGGGGTCCATAGCATAGCTGTTCTTGTGATGGCATCAGGGACTCTTCTGAGGACATGGCCAACCCAGCTCCAGCGTCTGCCAGCTATGATGGTGTGCATGTCCTCTTGTTTGCTCCGAGTAAGCAGATCTTGGTTGGTGATGGTATTCGGCCAAAAGATTCGGTGGATTTTTCCTATGCATGTTGTGTGAAAAGATGACAATCCCGACATTTCCTTCTCTGTAACTCTCCAGCATTCCGCACCATAGAGAAGCACAGAAAGCACACAGCTTTGATATAATCTTAATTTTGTGCTTGTACTGTACTGATAGGACTTCCAGATGTTGTTTAGACCAAAAATGGCTGTTCTAGCTTTGTTCACTATGCCGCTGATGTTCTTGCCCGCTCCACCGTCTGGTGCCACCATGCACCCCGGGCATGCGAAGGTGCCCATCTGCTCCAGTTGCCGATTCCTTACTGATATGGGCTCAGGGCTGCTCACATTGAGTGTCATGACCTCTGACTTCTTTAGACCGATGTTCAAGCCTACCTGCTTGCTTTACTTATTAAGTCTATCCGTTTTTTCCTAAAATACTGTGCTCTGGTTCTAGACTTTCCCAAGGAATGGTCACATCCTGCACAGAGCCATTTCTCAGTTCCCCTGCTTATCAGTGGTTCCATAGTTAGATCCTCCTACATGCAGTCAATCAGGTCAAAGCTAAAGAATCACGTCTGGGAATCAAAGCTTAGAGTGCAATGCTGGATTCTCAACACGTTTCACCACAGAGGGAATCCCTGAAGTGTGTGGATGATTTCAAGTGTCATCGAGGGTGTAATTAGCATCACAGAAGTTCATTTCCACATTTGTATACTGCAGCAAGTATACAAGTATTTTTCGCTTGTGTCCAGTCACGATTGCTGTTCCACCAGAGAGATCACCCCAAATTGATAGCATTTAATTAATTTATACTGAAAAAAGTACGACTGTGATAACTACAATAAAACCAAGGGGATTACTATGATTAGCAAGGGGAGTGTAGGTAGATTCAAGGTTGGGACAGCAAAAATGTCATTCGCTCGATTTAGCTTTTGTTTTGGCAGTTTAATTATTTGAGGGTGATTTTAATATCGTTGGCAGAGTTTCAAAAGCATCGTGCACATTGAATGTGGTATTTAGATACCGGTACTCTTTAATCATGATTAATGCCACAACTGCTCAAAAACTCAGTCAGTTTGGTGACCTCATTCAATGTAACCAGTTGCTTTCATCTGCCGAATAGATTTTTTGTATATGCACTGGCTTTATGAATTAATGTGATTTAGGGCCTAGAATTAATAATCTCGATATACTAATTCTTCTTCCCAGTGTTATTTATATTATATTTATTCATACTATAGACTAGGCTGATCTACATAGTACATGTATTTGTTACAGGGGCTTATTCTATTGAATAAGCTATAAATATATTATACTGTCACCCGTGTGTTGCCGGGGCCCGAAAGGAGAGCAAAGAATAGTAACACTGCACCCTACCACGCATGTCGTAAAAAGCGACTAAGGAGGGTTGGGCATGGGGCTGTTTACCCCATCCCGTAAAAACTTCGCACAGTGGGCTGATCACCTGCTTGCCAACCAATCTGATTACGGAAACAACGATAGATTGTTTGGTCTGTTTCTGTTCCACAAAGACGCCACTAGGCGTGGTGGAAACAGCGATAGATTGATCAATTTGTTGTTGCCCTAAGACGCCACTAGGCGTACTGGCCACATACTGCTTTGCCGGTTGGTGGCTAAGGATGGAAGAAGAAGAAGATATTATACTGTAGGATTCTTTCTTAACAAGATTGGGAATAATGAAACATTTCTAAAAGGTGACACATAACAGAATATGCCATATAAACATAGTTTATTTGAATTCCATTGCAAAGAGCTGTAAAAAGGCTCTAAAATAATGTATGATCTATAAATATACATTAAATGCCAATTTTTGTGGGTGACAAAAAATATGACAAATTGTGAATTTTCTTCAAACAAGGCATCTTTGAGCCTATAATTTGCTTAACAAGTCAAAATAATTGTGCTTATTTCTGTACTGTTGGAAAGTGCTTGAAAAGAACTTTAAAATGATTCATGGATTATTACTGTAACTTCATTAGTAAATTTTTTCTGTTCTTTGTAAACATGTAGAAATCTTGACGAATTGAACAGTTTCTGCAGCAATCGGTTTATTATTATTATTTTTTTTTTGGCTTTCTTGTCATTTTTAATTCATAATAACCTTGTTCAGAATAATGTGACATGTTTAGAAACAATTGGACTTACTTAGTGTGACTATGATATTGGATGTCATAGATCCTGAGTGTCTACAGTGCATAGATTTTGAGCATTGACACTTTAAAATTATTTGTCGAGCTGATTTTGTAACCAAAAACACGACTAACCTGATTTTCTTAAAATTTGAAAAGAGCATATTGGCCTTTTTATGTACTCCATGCCTTTCATTTCTTAATTTCTTACAATTACAAGTAGTTTTTAACACAAACATGACCTTATATGTGCTTATATATGTAATTTGTGATCCTTTGGTGATATCAAAGATGGCCCATTTTCACTTTCAGATGGAGCGATAAAATTTCTGATTCGAAAAATAAAATAAAAATTCATAACTATTTTATTTATAGACCAATTTTGATGTTATTAAAAAAAAATTTTTTTTTTTTTTAAATTTACTTTCTAAATATCTCATTGAATTGTCAATTTAACAAATATGAAAAATCAGTTTGTGGTACCTACTAGTAGGTCTGCACATTGCCAACCCATGATGTATTTCCTTTCACAAACTGTAATATTAAATTAGTTTCTGATTTCTAGACTAACTGAGACCTGAAAGACACAACACTGTTTTAAGGCAAACAGCTGAATTTCAAAGTACTGTCAGGCAGTTTTATGTACCTTGTTTTTTTTAAATGTTTGTTTCAAGTAATGGTTTTTTTTTTTTTTTTTACATTTTAGCAGATGAAAGCAATAATCCATTTCATAATATGTAGAAGTGTGTGGCATTTTTTACCCTGAAGGTATCCAATTTGATCTATCAACTGCCATCTAAGCATTGAATGGATCTCAATCTTCTGTCTCTTGTCTTGATAGTGCACTCTGAAAATCTTTCCTGTCTATCGCTAGATGTTAATTCCCACTTACAGCACTGTCTTCCTCTACAATCTACTTTAACCGGCTGAAGGTACAGGGTTCTAAACCTGGTGTCATCATGCTCATCTACACAGCTAGAAATGAGCACCAGACTGTGCTCTTGATTTAGGGAAGGAAAAGGCAGCAAGGACGGGAACTGGTCAGCTAAACTCATAACGCTGGGCCTAGTATGATGAAGTCTTTAACACTCCACTCCCCTACAGCAGTATCTGCTATGTATCTACCTTTACATTTTGTTTTAAAACTTGTTGTTCTGATTTTGATCTCATTTCTTCCTTTCATTATTAGAAATGTGTACATGAGATGGGTGTGTACATGGGATGGCTGTGTACATTCATAGAATTACTTATGGAAATGGTTAGTCACCATATGCCCTGGTTGTGATCTCATTTTATCTGCTGTCAGCTCAAATAATTTGGGGTGATGGCTAATTGTAAAGTAAATTATGGTTATATCGGGGTTTCTTAACCGGTGGTCCACGGGGCACTTGGTTGGGCTGTGCATGTCCTTAAAATTTCTTAATTTTATTTTACTCTGGAAAATTATGATAGATTTTTGCACGTAAGTAAATATATACTTTTTTTACATTTCAGTATGAATGTATGTAAGCTTAATGATTTTTCTTTGTAACGAAATGTAATATTTTCTTGCAAAGAATGTAATTATGTATATGTACATTTTTTCTAAGGGGTCTTTGGCCTTCAGCTGACAATCTAAGGAGTCCGTGGCCTTCAGCGGACAATCTTCTTCTTCTTCTGCAATCAGTTTCCTATGCTTGGCAGTCTAAACAAGGAGATGAGTTGACTCCATGAATCCAATCGTCAGCAGGAGTTTCAGCCCACAGTTTCTTGTCCACTTTCGTCTGTAGAATGTGTTCCGGAGTATGGGGGCCATTTTGGCATGTGCACTGGTCAGTTAGGGCAGCTTTAATTTTGTGGAAATGGGCTTGCAGTATACAGTGTCCTGTCTTCTTCTTCCGTCCTTAGCCGCTGACCGACAAAGCAGTCAGTGGCCAGTACGCCACGTACAGGCGTCTTAGGGCAACAAGAAATTAATTGTTGTTCCGTTACGCCTAATGGCGTTTATTGGTACAACAAAAAATCAATTGTTTCCGTAATCAGAAAAGCTGCAGTGTCCTGTGCAGAGCCTAAAAATGGTGGTTTGCGGTTTTCTGTCTAGCTTTAGGATGGGGTCTTGTGGGTATTTGCTGCGTGTTCTCTGACTCCATGCATTTTTGTACATTCTTTTGATAAGTGCCTTTGTTTCCTTCAGTGAGACTGTGGCAAAACTGTTCCTTCTGAATGCCTGCTTTAGCCAGTCTGTCAACTGCCTCATTTCCTGCAATACCACAGTGTGCAGGAATCCACTGCAGTGACACTTTGTTGTTGATGGACTGCTAATTCAGGTGTTCTATGACTGTTCTTGTTAGCAAATCTTCAGGTTCATTTTGAATAGTCTGAAGAATTGACATGCAGTCGCATAAGAAGACTATATTTGATCCTTTAAGTCTTTGTTCTTCCAGTATCTTTGTAGCCTCTAGGATTGCCTGTAGCTCTGCCCTGTAGTTTGTTGAGAGTTCTCCAGTAGCATTTGACTGTTCTATTTTTGGAGCATTTGGCATTAGTATTTGGATCCCTGCTCCTCCTTTCCTTACTGCTTCTTCTGAAGATCCGTCTGTGAAGACATGAATCCACTGTCAACTGGGCTATTTGTTTTTGACAGCAGATAATCAAAAAAGGGTGTCCATGGCTGAAGAAATGTTAAGAAACCTCTAAGTTGTATTATCTTAAATGGCTGCTTGTATAAAGTAGGATTGAAGTGGTATCTGATCACTGATGACAAGAATCAGACTAGTGCCACTGGGACAGGAGATAATGAAAATAAGAAGATGCTGGAGATGGATAAGTCACACATTTAGGAAACTTGATAACATTACAAGGTAGTTCTTGTCCAGTAATCCCCAAGGTAAGTGAGGTAGAGTGGAGACCAAACAACGCCCTTGGAGAAGAGAACTAGAGACAAACATAAAGAGAATGAAGAAAACATGGAAAGACTTTCAGCAAATGTCACGTGACAGGAAGTCCTGGCATAAGTTTATTGAAGGCCTGTGCTTCTTGAGGAGCTTGAGGGTGATGATGATATCTTGTCACACAACAGACATTTTGTGGGGGCACCCGTTATGACAATTAATCATTACACTGTTAACACTGACAAGTCTATTGTGGGGGCACCCGTTATGACAATTAATCATTACACTGTTAACACTGACAAGTCTATTGTGGGGGCACCCGTTATGACAAGTAATTATAACACTGTTAACACTGACAAGTCTATTGTGGGGGCACCCGTTATGACAATTAATCATTACACTGTTAACACTGACAAGTCTATTCTGGGGGCACCCATTATGACAATTAATCATTACACTGTTAACACTGACAAGTCTATTGTGGGGGCACCCGTTATGACAATTAATCATTACACTGTTAACACTGACAAGTCCATTGTGGCAGTACATAATAGTCAATCAGTGCAGTACTTGTGAGAGCCACATCAATTAAAAACGCTTGTTTAAGTCATTTCCAGAGCTTGTTCATACAGCTGTAGACATAATGCACACAATTTTCACCAACATTATAAACTTTGTGAAGATGGTTTATATATATATATATATATATATATATATATATATATATATATATATATACTGAAGCACATTAAAAACGCACCACCTGTATAATCCAGGAACAGAGTGTGAAATGTAAATATAAGTGTGTACAAGTTTACATATTTGGAATCTTTATTCATTTTCCTATGAATCCATGCTGGTCATTAATTTGTACATTTGATTGTTATGAAATTCATCGCATTCTGTGCAGGCAAGGGAGAAAACCAAAAATACAAAAAAATGCACGTGCGTTATCCTGCTAGAGAAGCTGCAAGTCTGGATAAATTGTGAACGCAGGAGCAACCAGTGCATCCAGAACCTCATCTCGATATGTCACAGCATTAACATTTCCACGGAAGACGTAAAGAGGCAAGCGATGGTGAAAACTGAATCCTCCCCAAATGTGAATACTGCCACCTCGAAATCGGTTGACACAGCAATCTGCAAAGCGCTCTTCACACCGTCGCTAAATCCGCATACGTCCATCTGCAAAGGATATGTTGAATCTGTTCTCGTCTGTGAATAGGACAGCATTCCACTGCAGTCTAGTCCATCTGATATGTTGCTCTGCCCATTGCAGGCGCTGCTAACGATGTCTGTGAGTCAAGTTTGGCCCAACATAAGGTCGTCTTGCAGTAAGGCCTGTATCTCTGAGTCGTCGTATGACTGTCATTCGAGAGACTTGCCCATGTCTACCCACTATTGCTCTTGCTGTTTGACTTGCCGGGAGAGTCAATTCCTTAGGTGACTCAGCACAATATGACGATCTTGCGCAGGGGTAGTAACTCGTGGTTGGCCACTCCGAAGTCTATCCCGGGCACTGCCAGTGGTTCCGTAACGTTCATTGAGACGTACAATAGTGCTGTGGTGGCAATTCATCTTTCTGGCAATGGCCCGCGAGCTCATTCCGGTCTCCAACATACTAATGGCTCGTTGGCGGTCGTTTTCAGATAGTCGTGGCATTTCAAGCACATGTACTGGGTGTTTTGTCTCAACGGCCTTTTTATACCGAGTATACTGCCACAACGCGTACACATTTTCAGGGTCATAGCTGTTGAGAATCGTGTTGCACGTGTAACTTTCATCGTTTTCATGTAGTCTGTACACACACCCATGGGTTGAATCCTGCACTTTCCATTCCAGCAGCCATTCGCTCTCTACCTCATGGCAAACACGGGGAAAATCCATTCCCACACTTTTTTTTGCCAGCTTCTCGGCATCAGTATATATAATAGTGGTGCGTTTTTAATGTGCTTCAGTATATATATATATATATATATATATATATATATATATATATATATATATATATATATATATATATATATATATATATATATATATATATATATATATATATATATATACACAGGCATACCTCAGAGATATTGCTGGTTTGGTTCCAGACCACCGCAATAAAGCAAATATTGAAATAAAGTGGGTCACACCCATTTGTTTTTTGGTTTCCCATTGCATATACAAGCCTAAAATCATGTTTACACTGTCTATTAATGTAATGGTTCATGCTTTATACTTTGTTGCTATTCATTTTTTATTTTGCATTCTTTTCATATGTGTATGACCAAAGTTTGTGTCATCTATTAGTTTTTGTTACTTGTGAACATTTACAAATTGACTAAATTATTTCAGTGGTTTGGTGTATACTAATAGGTACCACAAACTGCCGCTTCGCCACGGTCGAAAAATTCTGTGACGCGCAAGCGAGGCCCAGTTTGGGCCCTTTTTAACCTCGCTCTGCCTAGTAATTAATTTGCCTTTTCTAAATAAAAATTATATCTTCTGGTTCCTTGATCTTTCTTCTTTCATAATATGTCAATTGTAACTTTCTGCGTGTCATTGAAATTGAGTGAGACAACAAAATAAAACACCACTAAAACCGCTCTTGCCGTGCGCTGGCTGACTGGCGCTCAAGAGAGCGAAATTCCCTGAAAGGACCCCACCTCATTCAAAGCGTCGGCGCTATGTCCTCAAAAATGCTACACTAATACGGTTTTCACCAATGAGAAGAGTGAAAACTCAGGTTTACGCACATGTAACACAAGGCACAGATTTTTTATAGGAAGATATTGTAAATTCGAAGTGAATGAGAAAGTTTGGATTTTAATACACATCTGGGAGACCTACCTACACTTGTGTTACCGTACATCAAACAAACGAGCAACCATTCTGCTAAAATCGTATCAAAGTTTTAAACATCAGAGTTATTTGAGCAAAGGGCGAACGAACGTTAAAAGACAGCACCTCCAACACATTTCGGCGTGTAAACATAATGGCGGATGTTCCTTCTGACAAACCCGGACACGATGGGCCGGCTGTACGAAACACAGCACGAAATGACTCAGACGCTGAACTGAAAGTTTCACCAATGGAAGTCGATGCAATATGTGTTCTGAGTAAGTTTTGAACTTTGTTTTATTTCTATTCATTTCAGACCTATTTTGTTTATTTGCAATATAGCAACAGCAAGTGACGGAGGGTGGATGTATTAGTAAAAGAACAGCCAACTGTGACTGCTCGATTCACACATTTAGACAGAAAGTTTTTCGTTTTTTAAGCAATTTTGGGGGTGGGGTATTGTTGTTTATGTAGCTATTTGGTTGTTTTATCGGACCATCACCATTTTCTAAACATTCGGTATCAGAATTAAGGTCTAACAGTTTGTAAAGCCACTGACCTCCTTTCGATAAAGTTATGGATGTCAAAGGTCATGTTTAGAATTTAGCTTGCTACACATTTGTGAACGTTAATTTTTTTTTTTATTGCCTCTCTCGCTTAATTAACCTTTTTTTTCTCAATTATTTCAGGGGACGATCGTTATGATGCACATTGCGAGCATATTTTTCAATGACGGGAAGAGGCAGACGTCCGGCTATGACCGGTTTCTACTGTGACAAACAGACTATTGGCACAGTTCTGTCTTCTGAAGGACTAGGAAAATGCAACATGGGAGCTAGTACGTCTTGTTGTGTAAAGTTTATATATCATATTATTCCTCTCATTCTCTGATGTTAAAAATCATTAGGCTACTATGTAGTTGAAGCTTTCCTAGAAGCCTCTACAAGTTTTGAGTTTATTTTACAATTACAAACATAAAAGACAAATGACATAATCTGTGTAAAAGGGAGACTTACAATCTACTGTATAATTAATATAATGATTTAAATGGTAAATGCAGTAAAAATTAATGCCGCAATAAATGCTTAATGATTAACAAAGGGAAAGAAGAAAATAATTTGGCAGACATTTTTTGTATTAATAATAAAATAACACAATCATGTAATTTGTCCTCTTCCCGTCCCTCCCAACAAATTTCTCTCAGGTGACCTCTTGGTTTCTGACTGTGCTACCCGAACAGAATGTGAGTAAAGGACAGCTACAGTACAGATGTCAGTACAACAAGCCAGTGCCCTGAGAGGAGATTCACTTGAGGACTTTCTGAACACTTAATTATCTTTTGATGCAGCTGACCTCAAGTGACAGTGAGTTGGACACGGACTAATATGTAATGTTTCTTTGTTTCTAAAAATCAAATTTTAAGCAGTAAAGGTTGTTTCAATCGAGAAAATAACCATCAATTTGAATTGTACAACTCAAATTACATAAATTTGGAAGTTTTCAGCTCTATAGCTGCAATATTCATGATTTTATGACAACATTTGGAATTTCGTGAGATTTTTCTTCCGAACTGCAAATTTAGCTTTTGATCCATTTTCACATAATGCAGTTTTATAGTATTCAGTATTTCATGTGGCTCCAAAAAAATTAAGCATTAAGGATATAATGCTCTCTTTAAGCTCAATAAATCTTATAGCTTTCCTATGTGTAGTTTTTGATTTATGAGTGCATGAAAATGCATATTTGAATTTGCACTTTGCGAGCACAACAGTGAGACTTGAAATTGTATTTTTTGTCAATTTAGATGGACCATAATTCATTTAACTGATTTGTTGTACTTTCCATGTTTCTTTTCTGCAATAAGGACTTGTATGACTTTGTACAAAAAGCATTATTGACTTGGTAAGTGTTTGTTGACTGTAGTTATGATTGGACAAAGTTGGGCAATTTGTTCGGTGCGAAGATGTTTGAAAAATTTTGTAATTCCCCACAATTTTGAAATGCTGTAACTCTGTTGTTTGATGTCCGATTTTTAAAAATTAAAAAGGAAATTTCATGGCTTAAACTTAAAGAGATCCATTAAGGTAGCTGTGTGGTAGAATTCCTTCAAATCTAATGAAAAACTTCATTTTTGTTTTTAAATGTTTTTATGAAGCCAAACCATTTATCTCCACAATACATAGGTTTATATTGTCCAGTGATGCATAGTTTTTTTACTTTTTAAAGGATAAGTGACCAGAGGGTGATATTAATTTTCCTTGACAATGCATTGTTTACCTCTGGTTACTAACCACTTTTTGAAAACATTATGATTACCACACTAAAAAGGCGAATTGATAATGATTCCATAACTCTTCTGTACCAGAAAAACTCCAGAGAACCATTTATGAGAAGGGACATTACTCTCCTTAAAGTCGATTGTTTATGAATCATTTTGCCACATGTGGGCTGAAAATTTCAAAGTTGTCAGAGTTCAACCATTCATATTACACCTTTTTGAGTGAAAAAGTTACATTATTGTGGTAAGCTGTACAAACCAATTTAACAAGAACGATATGGGTGACAAAAAAAGGGGTAAGAAGTTAAGAAAACGCAAGATTTTTTGGCAACCAGGGCCCTGGTGAAGTTGTTAGCACAACAGAAAATAATGAAGCAGCTGTTATCGATAACGAAGTTAAACCTTCTTCTATGAAGAAATTGAGGAAAAGCACACTCTCTACCCATACAAAAGATGGACAAACAAATAATGCTTTTATTCTTATGAGTATGGAGCACTTGAATAACAGCAAACATGAGATGTGTAGAATGTTGTGGGTTTATAGTGTCGTGTAGGCTCAATGGAGATTCAAAGCAAGGTTTCTGTCACACAATCGTTGTCAAATGTAGCAACTGCTTGTAGGAAACATCTTTCACAACATCAGGAGATGCAGAAAATGTAGAGGAGACGGGGATAAACACAAAAAGAACATGAAAATCAGTGTAAGGATGGTAATGTTTGTACGATCACTTGGCCGAGGCCAAGCAGCGCTTGAAAAGTTTAGCTTGCACACTAGTGCCCCGCCACCAATGACAAGACATAGTTATAGAGACATTTTTATGTAAGTGCATGACAGTGGCTGAAGAAAGTATGTCTGAGGCTGCTAAAGAAATTAAAATGCAAAGGAAGGGGATATGTATACTCTTGGAGGTCATTAAGATAAGGTAAGTGCACAAAATAACTGTTTGTTAACAAATTTTTCTCCTTTTTTCTTCTTTTTCTCACTTTCCCTATTTAGCACGACAGGTACATTTTGAGACGCGATATCTCAAGAATGAATTGTTGGAATGCTCTGAAACTTTGCAGAGTGTTTCTTAACATCTTAAACCTTGTCCTGAACCAAACTTTGATTTGCCCTCTCAATTTGTTTTATTTGTACAGATGTTTTGCATACTAATGAGGTTCTATAAATTTCCAATTTTAGTTTTTTTACAAATGGTCACACATAGTTCATGCTATATCCCAAATATTTTTGGTTTACGACATAATGCACTCACTTGTGGACTTGTATGCAGAATTTCAACTCTAGAAGTTGAGAAATAATTATGTAATGTGGGTTTAAAATAACCCTGCATTTTGTATACTGTGGCGGCCATTTTGAATAGCTAATTAGCTTAATTATGCAATCACTCATATGGTTAGATTTCTCTCTTACCAAGGAACATTTTGACATATAGGCAAAATGTAAAGTTATATACCGTATAAGAAAAATTCATGTTTCTACCACATGGCTACCTTAAGATCTATAAACAAAGACACTGTAAAAACAAAATGAAAAATCAGTTTGTGGTACGTACCTACTATTAGCACCAGTTACATATCTCACAATGATACTACCAGCATTAGGATATTAACCAGCAACAGCTAACAATCTCAATAATGTTGCTACCAGCAACAGTTAAGAATCTCAATAATGTTGCTACCAGCAACAGTTAAGAATCTCATAATGAAACTACAGCTAATGAAACTACCAGAAAAAGTTAGGGTGGTAAAAGCAGGTAGGAGGGTGAGGGTAAGGGAAGGGGGGAGGGTAAGGGAAGGGGGGAGAGCATAGAGGGGGTGTAGAAGGTAGGGTTGATAAGAGGGTAGGGGAGGGATAGTAGAGGCATTGTAAAGGGGAGAGGGTGAAATTATGTGAGGACAGCAAACTATAAGTCAGAAGAGTTCAGGACCACCACTGGTGTAAGGAACATTCAATTGTGTCTCTGGTGGTTCCTTGTTCAGAGTTTCTCTGAAATGCTCTGCCCATCTTGTTTCCTGTCCCTCTGCTGTCATGATGAGATTTCCTTGCATCTTCCTTTCCTGGAATCCCAAGCATGATTTGCTGCTTTCCTTATATATTGTTGCAATGGTGTTGAATTTCTGGTCTATATCATCAGTCAATGTCTTTTCCTGGTGGACGTAAAGAGACGATATCAGATTACCAAAAGCCAGGAAAGAACAGAGACTGATGATGTCGACCAGAAATTCAGCACCATCTCAACAATATACAAGGAAAGCAGCAAGTTATGTTTGGGATTCCAGGAAAGAAAGAGCCAAGACTGGATAACACCAGAAACACTAAACACCATAGCGAAGAGAAAGGAAATGAAAAGAAAGAAAACATAAGCGAAGTCCCCCAGATTAAAGCAACTATATAGCGAACAGTACAGTCAGTTGGACAAGGAAGTTAAAAGCCAAACCCGAGCCAACAAAAGGAATTTCCTAGACGATCTTGCAAGACAGGCAGCATTGAGAAATGAACAAAGCACAGTTTATAAAATAACTAAAGCTACCAGTGGAAAACGAGGTGCAAACAACATAACGTTAGTAAGAGAGAGACAAGCAAGGAAATCTCATTACCACAGCACAGGGGTAGGAAACAAGATGGGCAGAGCACTTCAGAGAAACACTGAATAAGGAACCACCAGAGACTCAGCTGAATGTTCATGAGGCTGAAAACGATCTAGATGTTAATACAGACATTCCACGAAAAGAAGAAATCATCACAGCAATCAAAGGGTTAAAGAATGGAAAAGCTC
>JAMPIV010019206.1:0-82500 GCA_024509875.1 Oreohelix idahoensis | reverse complement strand
TGATCAGCCTAGATTTTAGGAAAGAAATATAAACATTTAACCAAATTATTAATATCATATCTAACACGTGTTAAAATACCTCTTCACCACTCCGTTTTAAATTAGATTTAAACACAAGTGTTTAGCTTATCCTATCTTTTTTAACGCGTGATATGAACACTAGTCATTTATAAAATTACATAAAATGGATAAAAGTAAATAATATATACCGTCAGGAGACAGTTATTTAAATCTTTTCCGTTCTTTCGTTCCTCGGTGCAAAAGTCACACCTACTGACAGACCCGGGCCAATTTGCCGTTCGATATCTGAACGAAAGGATATTTCTTCACCTCCGCCGACTGAATATCTGTCTTGTCTTTCATTATCTCTGCCTTGCCTTCTTCTTCTTCTTCTTGCGATCGCATCTTTGATGTTTACACCGTCAGACGAGTTCTCATGATGAATTCGACTGTTTGAAGTTCCTCTTTAGCTCCATGTAGCTTTGAGTTTAGTGTTGTGTCATTGGGCCAGTATATCTTTCTTAACTGGTCATACAGAGGACAATCCTGTAGAACATGCTCAGCAGTTTGTTCGTTTAGTCCACATGTGCACAGTGGTGAAGCAGACAATCGTAGCTTGTGCATGTGTTTATTTAGTTTGTTATGCCCTGTCCTGAGGCGCAAAATAGTTATCTGTCCCTGCCGGTCGAGAGTGTGATAGTCGTCTTTGGGTTGGTTCTGTTCTCTTCTGATAGTCTGGATAGCTCTCTTTTTCTCAAAGTATGTGACTTCATTATCTTCTTGTTCACATTCTCCTCCCTTTTTTGCAAGTTTATCTGCCTTTTCATTTCCGGGTACACCACAATGAGATGGTACCCACTGAAGTATGGTTCTCTTTTTGGCAGCTACCTTGTTTAGTTCATTTCTCAGATGCGGGAGTTTACCACCCTTGAGAGCTTGCAGGACAGACAGTGCATCTATGAGGATGACTACCTGGTGGCAGTCAGAGTTGGTGTTATAAATCATATGTGCAGCTTGCTCTAGCGCTTGAACCTCAGCTGTATAGTTGGAACAGAATTTACCAGTGGGGATGTGCCTAGTCTCATAGTGGTTGTGAGGATATGAGATAAAGATACCGGCACTCCATTCCTAACAGCATTAGTTTCTGATCCATCTGTATAGGCATGTATCCATGATTGATCGGGATAGCTTTCTTGGATCATACTCAGTGTAGCAGTTCGTTTTTGCAGATCATTATACTCACATCCACTTGTGAGACCACTGACTGATGTATTAATTTGGAGGGCATTGCTGGGCTGCTCCCGTGGTACAGGGTATAGGGTGGGCTTCAGTGGTGTTGTCTTCATGGATAGCTCTTCTTGATGCTGTCTTTTAAGTCTTTTTCCCCGATGCACAAAGCTGCTACGCTTTAGACGTCCCAATGCCGCGCTGGTGTAATGGCTACAACGGTGTACTGGCGACCAGGTGTTCATGGTTCAAACCCGGCCGTCGGCGTTTGAAGAAATGTTTACGACCGGAAATTTGACTGAATAACCTGAACGGCTCCTGCACATAAATCCCGTGTGGATGGGAAGGAGCGAAGCTCCTGACCGGGTTGGAAGGAAAGTCCACAGACCCCCCAGCCTCGCAATGACATGTCATTGGGCCGAAAGAGCTGGAAAGCTCGAGTGCCGCTGGTTATTAAAAAAAAAAAAAAAAAAAAAAGAGTCTTTTTCCCCGATGCACAAAGCTGCTACGCTTTAGACATCCCAATGCCAGATCATCTAGTCTTGCCTTCATTGGGTGCGTTGGCATACTGTTGTACTTTTCCATCTGGATTATGGTTTTTGTGTCTCTTCTATGGGACAATGTCTGTAATCCAGCAACCTTTTGCATCTCTGATATTGGTGTAGTTTTCATGGCTCCTGTAATGAGCCTGAGAGCTTGATTTTGCACCTTGTCCAAAGACTGCAGATGTGAGTTAGCAGCTGATGACCATGCTGCTGAGCTAAACTCTAAGTGTGGTCTTATTACTCCATTATAAATCTTCTTTAGAGTTCGTTCATTTGCTCCCCAGTTGGTACCTGCTAATTTTCTGAGTATGCCTAGTCGTCTTCGGGCCTTTCCTTCTGCATTTTCAATATGCTTATTCCATGTAAGCCTTTGGTCAAATGTCACCCCAAGATAGGTGGGGTAGCTTTCTTCCTTGATCACGGTTGTCCCTAGGTGTATGTTAGCTGCTTTGTCCTTGGGGGCGAGGGAGAACAGTGTTGTGGAGGTTTTGTCTGTGTTTATTGTGATAAGCCATTTCTCTGCCCATGACACTAGCATGTCTGCTGCCCGCTGCATTATATAATTTGCTGTGGTGACGTTTTCATCAGCGCACCAGAGTACTAGGTCATCTGCATATAAGGCAGCTTTCACACCTGCGGGGAGATCTTTCACCAGGTCATTGATGTTCCGCCTTGCCGAATATCAGCATAGAAGTAAATTATTCCCCTGAACATGTAACGATTCAAGGTACGTCTCAGACTTATCGCCCCTAGATTCTTCAAAGAGACTTAATGCTTGGACTACTGCCCGTGTGTTTCACTGATCAAAGGATCTATTACACCATGCTCTGCCTTCGCTCTGTTTCACCGTGCTTAATTGCCAAACGGCTCACGTGTTAATTGCGATAGTGAATCCTTGTTCGTGTAGCAAAAAATAAGGGGAGGGCACATTTATTATATTATTTCCTGTGTATGTAAATCCCATTTTATTTGATTGTGTCTTTAGATATTTGGTGTTGTCAAGTTTAATGATAATAAACAACAAAATAAACTTAACTTTGAGTGTTGGTCAGACCCATACCCAATTAACCATAGTTTTTCACGTTTGTGTGTCTTGTTGTCACATAGTTGTATGTGTGTAGTTAAACTTATATTTACATGTATAGGGAGGGAAAGATTGTCTTGTACCAAATTACAGTCGTAGAGATAGGCTGGACTAGAGAAACTACTCATTCCAGAGACAGATCTTCTCCTTAAACTATTCACCCGTGAAATCAATTTCTCACTCCTTTATTTCTCACGTACTTTTCACCATCCAGTCTACTCAGGCGGGCCCATACATAAAATTTGTACATGCGTTTGATACAAATGATCACTGACAACCTGCGTTGAGTAGAAAGAATCTGGTCGTAACAACATTCATTTGAGTACTTACACCTCTGACAGTTGCCAGTTAACATTCATAAGATAAACCTGCAAACCAGTAACCACTACGATCACTTGGGAAATTTAACAACAATGAACTCAGAATAAATATGTACCACCTTTGACGAAAGGTCTACATGGTGTGAAGGTTTGGCATATAACTTCGATAGATTGCAGTAACGGTCACACATGAACCTCAGGTTATTTTAAATCAGGGTGACAATAATACTGTTACTAATTCTGCTGCTTGTTGTGCTTTCGATTTTAAGCGTGCATCTCAGTGCCCTGAGTGCATGACTCTTTTTCAGCCTGCAGCAGTTACTACCTTGAGTTGCGGTCATCCTCTCCCGACTCTTCCAGCCTTGTCTGCACATGATGGAACAGGTTCTCTTACACTACACAAGGTGTTTGTAAACAATATTCCTGTTTCAGTGCTCCACTATTCTGGGTGCACGACAGTTGGCATTCGCCAGTCACTAGTTCACCCGTCTTGTGCTACAGGTAATATCGTAAAAAGTGTGACATTCGGGGGGAGTTGAGACTTTTCCAACTGCCATTGTCCACATTGCCACTCCATTTTTTTACGGGGTATATAAACGTATGCATACTCCCGAACCCGATCGCTGATCTTGTCGTCGGACAGATACACGGGAAAAAAGTATGTACTCCGGTACAAATTGCTGCTTGGGAACGGCAATATCAATTTCCTGCTTCCACATTTACGACTTTGGCAAAATCTTATCCCCAGGTATATTCTGCTAATGTAGTGGGATCTTGCCGTACTAATAATACTATTGTTCATAATACCAATTTTGGTGCTTCTTTTAGCCCAGGACGACATACTTCGTGTCGCGAAATTGGTTTCAAGCCATTGCAAACGGGATCAGTTAGATTTATAAACCCGTCTACGATCGAAAGACCGCTTTCAAAATGGCGGCGTATAAGCGAAACGTGTATCGGACAGAGGGAATCGCCAACGATAAATAATAACAGAAGGGAATCCGTAGGAAAAGGATTTTACATTTCAGTACAGGGAAGGATGGTGTATAACTGCATATAAGATGGAACGGTAGGAAGTTCTCATTTACGGAGATATATGCGTATTTCGGCTGCCCACAGTTACGCTAACAGCTGGTAAACCCACTTCTGTTCGAAATATTAAAATCAACAAATAACAGTTTGGGAATTTACATGGATAGGAAGATAGAGTTTTATCAGCTGTATAAAACTAGATAAGATGGAACAATATGGATATTATATATGCCGAGAATGATAAAGGCAAAATTTCAGTCGACGCACAGATCTGCCGAAATCACTGTTCGGGAAGGATTTTTCAGGTTAGGTTTAAGCTGTGACGTCGGTACTCTCCGATACGTCCGCGCGAAACGTATTAAAAGCGGTTCGGTAAAACACTGAGAAGACACAAGGCAAGAGGTTGAGACAAGACTGAGGGCAGATAACGCCACGACTCTAAATCCATCTGAAGTGTGAGCGGATCGCCAGAAAATTTCAGTCTAAGTGTCTGGAGTCTGAGGGTAAGCGAATTTACGATAGCTATCCTGTATAATAATTTCTTTTATTTTGTATTACAGGTTCATTTAGAATTCACAAAATATGCCTGTATAATATTCATTGATATAACGTATTATTATTTTAATATGATTTATTCATGTGCTTAGTGGAAGATGGTTGCTTGTACAAAAACGTATCAAAACTAGCCCCACAGCCAAATAGAAAATATTTATTATATTTAATGCTGTATCTCGTCGATATTAAATGCATTATCGCTTACGAAGATAAAGGCAGTCCCATGACCAGAGATTGTCTTAGGGAAATAAATTGTTAGAAGCTTCAGCATGGAAGATACCACTTTTACGAGGTTAGGTGACTAGTCCCCTTCCTCGCTGCCTTTGCCTTCCCTAGTTCGAGCGCACAACTTTGTACCCATTTACAGCTGGTAAACTGGAGTGTTCTACAGCCAGTTTCAGTAGAAAGCAACCTGATCACGTGGTCACTCACTTTATTTATTTTATGTATTAATTTTGGGTAGTTGCTAAGATAGCATCAGATTTGAATTTGTACTTGATATGATTTGGAAGGATCAAGTTATAGAATATGAAGGGATGTATAGGAGCGGATTAAACCAGATGATGTTTATTACTGATATGTTAATTCTATATCATTGAACTGATGTTACTTGCTATGACTGTATAACTTTGACACCTGATGACTGACTTGTCTGACTTATGTGCTAGTCAGTTATACTTAATTGAAATGTTAATATTAATGCTATATCACTGAAATGATGTCCTTACTTACTATGATTGTATAACGGTGACATCTGATGACTGACTGGTCTGACATCTGTGCTAGTCAGCTACAAGTCTAGCCAGATACTAGCCAAGGCTGATATGTTACAGGTTCCATGAAATAACTCAAACCAGACTGTCCAGTATCAGAAGCCGGTGCAGTTTACCCGAGGCAATCCCACAAAAGTGCAGGACCCCAAAGAGTGAACTTCAACTGGTCATTGGCATCCCTACTGTTGGGCCTACCAAGTCTGATACCAGCAAAGGACAGTTTCAGCAGTATCAAGTTGGAAAGATAAGTGTCCTGTTTGACACTGACCACCTATACATGTGAAACAGCCAATAGTTGAAAACAATAAGTAACCATACATAAACTCAGTCAACTGATGACAGTTATCCTTAAATTCAAAGGACTAATAACAGTGATTTCAGTAACTTTATTATTTAAGATCTTGAAGTATAAACAGACAATAATAGTAATTGTGTGAATATTTTTATATATATGTGTATACTCTTTTCCAACTAGTAGAAATAGAATATTAATGTAATCATTAAACTATTTTAACTGTACCTGAGGATTTATTCACTTTTTCCAATTTGTGGTTTCAGTGAATGTTCATTTTACTTATCCCCTAGAATATAAGTAATCATAAGATAGTCATAGGGAGGAGACACCTTAAATCCTGGTACTACTTCTTACCAACTGGGCCAGGGTTTTTACAGTCTGACTATTTTTATGATAACAATACACCAGTGCTTATTTCTAAGACTGGGGTATTACTTGTAAGGTCAGAACTCTTTACTGGCATACTCTTACATAATATATACTTTGAAATAACCTCCCGCTACAGTGGGGGCTCGTCTGCGGGATATATCTTTGATAATCCTGAGCCATCTTTCTATTTCTGCTGTGTAGGAAATTTTTTTTTTTTGACTAATTTTTTTTTGGGAAAGAGTAAACATAATAGGAAATAATTATATTTTTTGTAGGAGTACCATTGAGTACAGATAAGACAGCTGTTTCATATATGGTGAAGTCAGTTTAATTAACTTTAATTTTAAATAAGTTAATTATATTGTAGTAAATTAGTTTGAGTAAGATCGCTTGCCCTACTAGACTACAGATACATCATGGCTGACTTGGTCAAATTTAGGTCTGCTACACTGCAGGTGGGAAAAGAGCTTGGCATGGATGGTGACGTTCTGATCCGGTATGTCACGACGGAATGTGAAAAGTACACCGAGAGAGAAGCAAAGCAATTGGAAGCAGAAAGAGAAGCCAAGAAATTAGAAGCAGAGAGAGAAGCCAAGAAATTAGAAGCAGAGAGAGAAGCCAAGAAATTAGAATTAGAAGCAGAGAGAGAAGCCAAGAAATTAGAAGCGGAGAGAGAAACAAAGAAACTAGAAGCTGAGAGAGAAGCCAAGAAATTAGAATTGGAAGCAGAGAGAGAAGCCAAGAAATTAGAAGCTGAGAGAGAAGAAAGGAGGTTACAAGCAGAGAGAGACCATGAGCTGAAAATGAGACAGCTTGATCTTGAACTTCAGGCTGGGACTATCACCCATGGTAATAGCTCACCTCATTTTGCGAATAGCTCTTTTCAGAACACAGCAAATGGGGCCATGAACTTCCACCTAGATCCATTTGTTGAAAAGGAGGACGCAATTGAGTCGTACCTGGATAGGTATGAAAGGCTAGCCTCTACATATGGACTGGAAAAGGAAAAATGGAGTCTAAAGTTATCCCAGGGATTGAGAGGTATTGCATATGATGTGTTTCTGAAACTCCCCAAAGAAGATCAGGAAAATTATGAAATACTAAAGCAAGCCTTACTGATCCGGTATGAAAAGAACTCAGAGGCATATAGGAAGAAATTTAGAACTTCTAAACCTCTACCTGGAGAAACATATAACCAGTTCTCAGCTAGGCTAGAAACGTATTTGTTGAAATGGAGTAGTCTAGGTAAGTATCAGAAAACCTACGAGGATCTGAAAGAAATGGTTATGTTAGAGCAAGTGAAAGATTCCATGTCTCAAGAAATGAGGAAATTCCTTATAGAACAAGGAGCAGAGAGGCTGGAAGACATTTTGAAATGTGCAGAGAGATACCAAGCAGCTCAAGCTGAATTGGTAGGAACAAAAAGAAAGCAGGTAGAAGGATATAAGCCACCACCACAGAATACCGATTTTGACCAGATGGATCAACCATACAGATACAAGCAAAGATTTGATAATAAGGACAAGAACCCTCAGACTCAGGAAAAGAAACCCTACAAACAGGGAGATAAGTGGTGCAAATTTTGTAAGATGAGCAACCACAACACTGATGAATGTGGGAGGAAAAAAACCCCTTCATCATGCTGCATGTCTACAGGTGAGGACTTCTGATAGGAAGGAACTGACGGTGAGTCAGAATAGCCTCCATCACCCACCTACACAGGAGATAGTGACTGTGAATGGCAAACCAGTCACAGGAATGTATGACACACAGGTTTGTCCTATGACGCAGTCGTGTGTGCATCTCTGGTGAGCCCTGAACAAATCACCACAGAAACAGTAGACATTCAAGGGCCACTAAAAGGAACATCACCCCTTACTTTACCCATAGCAAAGATTCATGTCAGTTGTCGCTATGTGGAAGGGGAGATAAATGCAGCTGTGATAGATGATCCCTTTTACCCCCCTAATGTTGGGGCGTAAATATGTTTTCTTAGGAGACCCTGTAAAACCTATGGTTATGGCAGGAATCCAGACCAAAGCTGACTCCAGGAACATAGAGAGGGACACCAACGTAAAATTTCATTCAACTGAAATGAAACGGGCTCAAGAAGCAGACAGCACGTTGAAGCCTTGTTTTGGCAAATTATCAAAAACACATAAAGCTCCAAGGAAAGGACATTTCTATATGGAACATGGACTCTTGTACAGGAAAGCTGGAAGAGGGACGAAAAGTCATGGTCAAATCGTTGTACCATCCACCTATAGGAATAAGGTTATAGGCTGGGGACACATATCAACTTTGAGTGAACACCTGGGTAATGGTGCCACAAAACAAAGAATAGCCACCCAGTTCTACTGGCCAGGTATTACGGAAGACATAAATCAGTATGTAAATTCCTGTCCAGAGTGCACCTATGTAGATTCAGAAAGTCGACGGAAGAGTCTTCATCAAAAATCTACAAGCAAACCAGCAATCAGGGGTACTCCCGAGATTTGCACGGGAGGGGAAAGGAAACATCCCACACAGGCTCAATTGCAGTCTGAACCCCATGCGCTGGAAAAAAGGAACAAATCACGTAGCGAAAATCAAAAACCTACGGATTTGCGAGGGAAAACCACATCCAACTATCAACGAAAAGAGGGCGGTAAACTTCATGGGAAACCTACCGACCCCGTTTCACCAGCAGTAAGAGCCTGGATGAAAAGCCGAACCGGAAGGAGAGAGATAGTAAAGGATGAATATATTCTTGGAAAACAATGTGGGCGCAGATTTTCTTAGTCGTCATCCCACAGAGCTTGAGGAGGATAGAAGGAAGGAAAACTAACCTCGGAATGGTCGATTTGCAATTGTCTTGTACCCAATAGTTAAGCTAGATATCATCCAGCTTAAAATATGGGGGAGCTATGTCGCGAAATTGGTTTCAAGCCATTGCAAACGGGATCAGTTAGATTTATAAACCCGTCTACGATCGAAAGACCGCTTTCAAAATGGCGGCGTATAAGCGAAACGTGTATCGGACAGAGGGAATCGCCAACGATAAATAATAACAGAAGGGAATCCGTAGGAAAAGGATTTTACATTTCAGTACAGGGAAGGATGGTGTATAACTGCATATAAGATGGAACGGTAGGAAGTTCTCATTTACGGAGATATATGCGTATTTCGGCTGCCCACAGTTACGCTAACAGCTGGTAAACCCACTTCTGTTCGAAATATTAAAATCAACAAATAACAGTTTGGGAATTTACATGGATAGGAAGATAGAGTTTTATCAGCTGTATAAAACTAGATAAGATGGAACAATATGGATATTATATATGCCGAGAATGATAAAGGCAAAATTTCAGTCGACGCACAGATCTGCCGAAATCACTGTTCGGGAAGGATTTTTCAGGTTAGGTTTAAGCTGTGACGTCGGTACTCTCCGATACGTCCGCGCTATACGTATTTAAAGCGGATCGGTAAACTGAGAGAGATACACAACGCAAGAGGTTGAGACAAGACTGAGGGCAGATAACGCCACGACTCTAAATCCATCTGAAGTGTGAGCGGATCGCCAGAAAATTTCAGTCTAAGTGTCTGGAGTCTGAGGGTAAGCGAATTTACGATAGCTATCCTGTATAATAATTTCTTTTATTTTGTATTACAGGTTCATTTAGAATTCACAAAATATGCCTGTATAATATTCATTGATATAACGTATTATTATTTTAATATGATTTATTCATGTGCTTAATGGAAGATGGTTGCTTGTACAAAAACGTATCAAAACTAGCCCCACAGCCAAATAGAAAATATTTATTATATTTAATGCTGTATCTCGTCGATATTAAATGCATTATCGCTTACGAAGATAAAGGCAGTCCCATGACCAGAGATTGTCTTAGGGAAATAAATTGTTAGAAGCTTCAGCATGGAAGATACCACTTTTACGAGGTTAGGTGACTAGTCCCCTTCCTCGCTGCCTTTGCCTTCCCTAGTTCGAGCGCACAACTTTGTACCCATTTACAGCTGGTAAACTGGAGTGTTCTACAGCCAGTTTCAGTAGAAAGCAACCTGATCACGTGGTCACTCACTTTATTTATTTTATGTATTAATTTTGGGTAGTTGCTAAGATAGCATCAGATTTGAATTTGTACTTGATATGATTTGGAAGGATCAAGTTATAGAATATGAAGGGATGTATAGGAGCGGATTAAACCAGATGATGTTTATTACTGATATGTTAATTCTATATCATTGAACTGATGTTACTTGCTATGACTGTATAACTTTGACACCTGATGACTGACTTGTCTGACTTATGTGCTAGTCAGTTATACTTAATTGAAATGTTAATATTAATGCTATATCACTGAAATGATGTCCTTACTTACTATGATTGTATAACGGTGACATCTGATGACTGACTGGTCTGACATCTGTGCTAGTCAGCTACAAGTCTAGCCAGATACTAGCCAAGGCTGATATGTTACAGGTTCCATGAAATAACTCAAACCAGACTGTCCAGTATCAGAAGCCGGTGCAGTTTACCCGAGGCAATCCCACAAAAGTGCAGGACCCCAAAGAGTGAACTTCAACTGGTCATTGGCATCCCTACTGTTGGGCCTACCAAGTCTGATACCAGCAAAGGACAGTTTCAGCAGTATCAAGTTGGAAAGATAAGTGTCCTGTTTGACACTGACCACCTATACATGTGAAACAGCCAATAGTTGAAAACAATAAGTAACCATACATAAACTCAGTCAACTGATGACAGTTATCCTTAAATTCAAAGGACTAATAACAGTGATTTCAGTAACTTTATTATTTAAGATCTTGAAGTATAAACAGACAATAATAGTAATTGTGTGAATATTTTTATATATATGTGTATACTCTTTTCCAACTAGTAGAAATAGAATATTAATGTAATCATTAAACTATTTTAACTGTACCTGAGGATTTATTCACTTTTTCCAATTTGTGGTTTCAGTGAATGTTCATTTTACTTATCCCCTAGAATATAAGTAATCATAAGATAGTCATAGGGAGGAGACACCTTAAATCCTGGTACTACTTCTTACCAACTGGGCCAGGGTTTTTACAGTCTGACTATTTTTATGATAACAATACACCAGTGCTTAGTCGTTGCTTAAACTATAGTTCTTCTTTGAGTGCAATTAAGGAGGAAGATTGCTCTGTTTTGTCTGACATACACGCCAACTTTATTACCACTGCTGAATCTACATCCAGTCACGATGGTTGCAACTGCTTTTATGCAATGACTTGGTTTCTTAGCCACATGTACGAACTTAGTTCTTCGTGCATTTATATTTCTTGTAGGTATATTTACCTTTCTTACTGGGCCAGTTAGCTCAGTATCTTCTTGGTCTAGGACTTTTTATCGCACTCACTGCTTCACTTTTAAGATTCGACGCGTGTCCAAATTCATTCATGTCTTTGCATTTTTATTGCATATCACATGTTTCTTTCATTGAACAGCACAATGGATATGCCTTTGGTGGTAAGTTTCTCCAGAAAGTAGCTTAGCAGATCTGAATTTCTTTCTATAAAATTCTGAGTTTTTCTCATATCTAACCAGCAATGCCTGCTTCAAGATTTCATAGCGACTTAGATAGAACTCAATATCGTCTTCTTTCTCCACAAATGGATCCAAGTGAAAGTTCATGGCTCCATTTGAGGCACCTTGACTTGCACTAGTGTCAGAGGTAGTTGGGCTACTTCCATTTCCTGTAACATGTCCTTAAAGATCAAGCTCTTTTAATCTCGATTCATGTTCCCTTTGCAACCTCTTTTCTTCTTTCTCAGCCTCCATTTGCAATCTCTTTCCCTTTACTTCTATCTTTCTCTTTGTGCCAGTGCGTGCTAGCCTCTCGAAAGGCTTTAAATAGAACCTGCCCACAAAGCAGGACGAAACACGAACTGTCCATTCTCCTACCCGGGACTTTCAATAGTGTGCTATCGCCCCAGTTCGCCAATCCTATCTCTAGACGCCTATGTTCTGACAGCCGCACGTCTACCTATGGTTTTTTTTTCTGAGAGTGTGGTTGTATGTGCGACACTGCCGGTTTTTAACGATTTTTTACTATGTAGATATGCAACTCCTAATGTCCTAAAACTTCACGCACCCTTGTTTTCATCCTGCACCATGTTCTCCATTGAACATGGTCAAGTTTTTTCGCTGAGCATGGCTAAAATGGTAAATACATAAATGCTCGAAGGCAAAAGAGGGTGATGTTTCACAATAGTATGACTATGCATGTGAAAAGCAAATTTCAGCATATGTATCATTTGCATAGAAGCATTTTCCTTACATAGCATTATTTCCCTTTCCACCACGTATTCTGATGTTTGGAGGTACACAATTAACACATATTTTTTTTTGTCAGATCTGTAACAAGTTATGTTTCTGTGCAACAAAATGTGTGTTTTTTTTTTTGTTTGAGTTTCAGGTTTTACCTCTGAACTCTCTTTAAATAACCTATAGATTGAAAGTGTGATTATATATATAAATATATGAATAAAACACAATGATTATAATGATTAAAGAGCACATATATAAACAGGTATAGGTAGTCCCATAGCAGATACTGCCGTAGGAGAGTGAAGTGTTAGAGACTTCACTATACTAGGTCCAGCATCAAGAGGTGGGGGGTGACCAGTTCCCTTCCTCGATACTTTTCCTTCCCTAACTCAAGAGCAAAGTCAGGTATCCATTTACAGCTGGGTAGACTGGAGCGCGATGATACCATGAATCGAACCCATCACCTTAGCCACGAGAGACCAGCGCTGTAACAATTCTGTCAATCGGACTCTCATAGATATATATGTATATGTAGCAAGAGGCTTTTATTGGTGAGTACTGACAATACAGAATTAGAATTTCTGCTGAAAATGGTGAAGTCCCAGTGTCTGAGAGAACTACTGGTGTCACAAATTAGTTACGGCTGTGAATGAGCTGATCTTGAAAAATTAGTAGAGAGGAGACAGTCATACAATTGCCACCCCCGCTGTGTAACTAACTGTGATATTAAAAAACAAGGAAACAGATTTTACTTAACAATTATAAAATTGACAAGTCGTTCAAATACAATTTCCTAATTATTTATTTAGTATATACACTATCTACTCTTGTGCTGAAGGATGGATGTTGGAAGATGGAATGTAATGGACTTGTAAGTTTACAAATGATTTACATATATATATATATATATATATATATATATATATATATATATATATATATATATATATATATATATATATATATATATATATATATATATATATATATATATATATATATATATATATATTATATATAATAAATTCTTTAAGCGCCAAACACGGCGCATAAGGCAGAAACCAGTGCTCTCCAGGTTGTTCGTTGTGACGCCACTCCTCTTAGCTCTTGCACATTATTTAGGCCCAACGTTCTTCCTTCTCTTATTATTGTTCTTCTGAGTGTTTCTTTTGGTCGTCCTTTTTTCCGCTTACCCTCAGGAACCCAAGTGAGCGCCTGTAGTGGTATTCTGTTGTTTTGCATTCGTAGGACATGACCGATATATGACCATCGTCTTTTCCTTATATAGTCGGAGACATATTTCTGCCTAGAGTCTTCTCTTATTTGTCGATTAGTCTTGAATTCTTTCCAACTGATGTTCATGAGTTTTCTAAGACATTTGTTCTCGAATGTATTCAGCTTGTTCTCCAATGATTTTGTTATTTTCCAACTCTCACAGCCGTATGTTAACACTGAGATAACATTTGAATTAAACAGACGAAGCTTGGTATGTATATTCAATGATCGTAATTTCCAAATGTTAGATAATCTATTGAAGGCGCTAGCTGCCAAAGCAATTCTAGTATGGATTTCTCTTGTTGTGTCACCATCCTGAGTCATTTTACTGCCTAAATAATTGAAACTTTCAACTTTCTGTAGTTTTTCCCCGTTCAAGATGATATCAAAGGTCTCGTTAGAAAAGTTCATAGCTTTAGTTTTAGAGGCATTTATTTGGAGACCAATTTTAACCGAGAGATGACACAAATTATTTATTGCTTCTTGGGATTGTCTTGGTGTTGAACTTAAGAATGCTACATCATCTGCGAAATCCAGGTCCCCCAGGAATTTTCCATTTGTCCATTTTATACCCAATTGTTCATTGTGGGTATAGTTTCTCATAACCCAATCAATAGCTATTCCAAAAAGTAGTGGTGACATAATACAGCCTTGTTTCACCCCTGTTTCTACTGTAAACCATTCTGTATTCCCTTTATTTGTTCTAACACAACATCTTGCATTGTCATATAGCGCTTTGATTATATTCACATATTTTGTTGGAAAACCATAGATTGTAAGTATCTTCCACAATGATGGGCGGTGTAGACTATCAAAGGCTTTTTGAAAATCGACGAAGGTGATAATAAGTGGCGATTGCCTTTCCACTGATTCTTCTATAATTGTTCTTAGTGTGAATATTTGATCAATACATGATCGTTTCGGCCTGAAACCCGCTTGTTCTTCTCTGATCTTTTCGTCAGCATGCAATTTAAGTCTTTCTAACATCATGCAACATAATAATTTTCCAGGTACTGATAATAGAGATATACCACGCCAGTTATTACAGTCTGATAGATCACCTTTCTTCGGTAACTTTACAATAATACTGTCTTTCCATTGTTGTGGTGGTTGTTCTTCTCTCCATACTTCATTTATAATATCTAAAATTCTCAAGAGGTTGTTGTCATTAACTGCTTTAATCATTTCCCCTGAAATTTCGTCAACTCCAGCAGCTTTAAAATTTTTTAATCTTTTAACGGCTTGTTTGATCTCGTCCAGCGTGAATTCATCGCAAGTTATTGGCAAAGTGGTTGTGGATGTTTCATTATTAAAATCAGGTGTTACTGTTGGTGGTGGTCTGTTTAGCACCTCCATGAAGTGCTCAGCCCATCTCTTCATTTGTTCTTTTTCTGTTGGTATTGAATTCCCTAATTTACCTTTAACAGGTGTTTCCATAGCAGTAGGCTGGTGACATAGTTGTTTTGTAATTTGATAAAGGCACCTACTATTACCAGTTCTTGCAGCATTTTCAGCTTCTACGGCCAGTTCATTGATGAAATGTCTTTTATCTCTTCGAGTTTTTGTCTTCACTTCTTTATTTAACAAGTTATAAGTTAATTTGCAAGATTCAACTGCATTATGTGTACTTGCCGCTAGTAGTTTAAGTTTTGCTGTTTTCCTTTCTTGTATTTTATCCCAAGTATCTTCTCTCATCCATTTTTTCTTTTTATGTACTAGGTATCCGGTGGTCGCTACAGCTGCTTCTGTCATTGCTGTTCTCAGTTGTTCCCATTTAGTATCGATTGTCTTGGTGGTGATATCGTTGTCAATTTTGCCTAAAGCATCGAAATAGTTGTTCATTTTGACATTATATTCCTTCTTTATATCATTTGATTGCAGTCTGTGTACATCTATTCTTCTATTTTTATTCGGTTGGTATAACTTCTTCAGTTTAATTCTCATTTTAGCTATGCAGAGGTTATGATCGCTTCCGATCTCTGCACCTCTGTATGCTCTGACGTCTTGAACTGATGAGCGAAATTTAGCGCTTATGCAGAAGTGATCTATCTGGTTCTTAGTTCTGCCATCAGGTGAATTCCATGTTATCTTGTGGATATTCTTATGTGGAAAGATGGTGTCTGCCACAACGAGGTTTGATATTTCACAAAGTTCTAGAAGTCTTTCGCCATTTTGATTCATACAGCCTATGCCATGAGTACCGAGATATCTTTGTACTCCATCGTTGTTGTCACCTACTTTGGCGTTAAAATCACCCATGACTGCTATTATGTCATGCTTGGGTATTGTGTTGATGGTACTTAGAAGTGCTTCATAGAAGTCATCTTTTGTGGTATCAAGAGCGTCGTTAGTTGGTGCATAACATTGTACAATTGAGAGCTTGAAAAATCGTGTCTGAAATCTAGCTAATATTAGCCTCTCATTGATAGGTACCCAGCTGATAAGCGATGCTGCTGCTTTCTGTGTCATTAGGATGGCTACTCCCTCTGTGTGACGATTATCATTACTACCAGAGTATATAATTTGCTTTTTTTCTTCTGAAATATATGTTATGCCCTTCCCCGTCCATCTACACTCGCTGACACCCAATAAGTCCAACTTATAATTATCCATTTCTTTAATTACTTCTTCCAATTTTCCGTCTTGATACATAGTTCTTACATTCCAGTATCCAATTTTAGAAATCTCCTTAGCCCCCAAGATATTAGAGTGAGTCATGTTTACTGTCGAGCCTGGTTCTGTTTCGGTAACAATAGCTTGTTTTACGATAGTGAATTGTTAACTCACTGATCAACCCTCCGATCCAACCAATTATATATATAATACAAGTTTTCCAATTATAGGAACAAAATTTTATCAGCTGTGCTGTTACTCAATTATAATAAATGTATCAGCTGTGCTGTTAATTACATATATAGAATTTATCAGCTATGCTATAATTCTCGTCTCTTGCTATGCTAGTCAGTTTTTCGTCCTTGACAGTAAAATGCTCACAATTGCTGACAGAAATGGTACTAATGTGTACTCATCTCTTGAAACAGTTCTGTCCTTAATTTCTTGCACACAACACCCGCTGATGATCGTTTCGTTAGCCCACCCAAGACTGAGGGGGACTAAAGATGTAGCTCTTGTGCAATCACTGTGCTCCTGCGAAGTTCCAGGCAGCTGGATTGACTGGACATACGACCTCAGGTTTGATGACACGAATAAAACCTGTAACAAGTAAAAATAGGGGCTAATATCTGTCCTCAAGCCCACCTATTTCTATTGTGTATGAGATGAGCGTGTCTCAGGTGTCTGCATGTAGGATGAATGACAACATGGCTCAGTATGAGTTAGCAATAGCGAGACAAGACAGGTGTCTACTTGCAAAACATTCTTTCTGATAAATTATTACATGAATACATCCAATAATATAAATTCAATACATGAATACATCCAATAATATAAATTCAATACATGAATACATCCAATAATATGTACACCTAGGTGTGATACAACCATTTCCTTCCCCCTGTAATATACCAGGTCCTCTCTGACAAGTGTTATACTGGCTGGTAACATATATCCTAACAATATTGTTGTGTTCTGATGATAGGAGTATATGAGACGAGAACTGTTTGGTTATATATATATATATATATATATATATATATATATATATATATATATATATATATATATATATATATATATATATATATATATATATATATATATATATATATATATATATATATATATATATATATATATATATATATATATATATATATATATATATATATATATATATATATATATCAGGTTGAAGTTATATGAGACAATAGGTTGAAGTTATATGAGTCCTAACAAGGACTGTTTTGGTTATATTTCAGGTTGGAGTTATCTGAGACAATAGATTGAAGTTAAGTGAGACAATAGATGTTTTGGTTATATTTCAGTCTTCTTCAATCATATCAGGAAATACAATCATTATATCTAATTTCCCCAAGATACAATCAGTAACCTGATACATTCATAGTGAAACAATTCATATTAAATATATACGGGTGTAGGTAGTATAAATGACACACAAAAAATACAAACATTATATATCTGCTGTAGGCCTATTTTCCTACAAGTTTATAGTAAATATATTTACCCTCCAAAATTTAAACAGGCCAGGTTTTGACTCGACTAGTGAAGCAGTCTGCCAGGTCAATGCACGCAGATAAGCAATAAATCAAGGTTGACAGCTTCTCTTCTCCAGTCGTTCGTCTATCTGGCTTCGTGTTGGTGTTGTGTGATTATGAATAAACTCTCCCGTTTAAATAGGTAGATGAGGTAACTTTTACTGCTTAAGGAAAGCTTTTGGTTGGTTCTCATCGTGGCAAGCTGATTGGTTATATGCAGTTTAGTACAATCCGTCGTACCATCCTTGACCGAGACGAGTCCCGAAAAAACAGGGCTTATGCCTAATTTTATTGTTTTTTCCGCCATATTGGGTGACAAGATGGCCCCAACCGAGTTCCGAAAAACAGGGCTTATGCCTAATTTTATTCTGTCTCAGAGACTGGTGAACGTTGATTGGCTGGGCGATATTGTATCTCGACATAGTGTATTAACTAAGAAGTGGGTTTACACACACGTTTTACGACACTATATATATATATATATATATATATATATATATATATATATATATATATATATATATATATATATATATATATATATATATATATATATATATATATATATATATATATATATATATATATATATATATATATATATATATATATATATATATATATGTAATATGAATACATTAAAGTACGAACCACACATTGTAATATAATGCGAATCTTGACATGTACGACATTCCTGTAAATAAACATGGCTACGAATTGAACATGCTTTTACTGAGTCCCTTCTGAAACGTGTGTGCTTGTGTAGATGACGAGGTAATGATTATATACATACATCATAACATTACATGGTGGCAGCGGTCGATACCGGACTGACGCAAAACAGCTACACGATAACACGTGAGTACAGTATTCGGCTAATTTTCGTCATCGAGGTCAACAATGGCAGCTAAACATTACCGCTGCGCACCGCAAATGAGATTTGCCGGTCAAGATGATAAGAGTGAAGCTTTCTTGTTATGGCGTCAACGCATAGATCTATATTCCAAGACCACTGGTCTGGAAGGACAAACCCTAACTCCATATATCCTAGAAGCATTGGACGATGAAGGTTTGAAAATCTACAACAGTTTTGCTACCGCCATGCCGGTTGAGTCGGCAACCGACCCCGTAGCCATATTGGACGAATTTGAAAAGCGTCTGATCATAAAGCACACAAACTTTAGAGCGGCAAGATTAGAGCTTCACCACCTGCGACAGAAACGTGATGAAAGCCTAGATGATTTCTTCACTCGCATTAAGGAGAAAACAAGAGTATGTAAATTTAGCAACGAAGAAGAAAAAGAGCGAATTATTGAACAGATTCTTCTTAGCACACCAATGCCAGAGTTCCAGAAATGGCTACTGAGCCAGAGTGATACGCTAACTTTACAACAACTTCTGGATGAAGGCAGGAAACACGAGGCACAAGCACTAAACATTAAACAAATTCAGCAAGGTACATTAGCAGCCCAGGTGGATGCAGTGAAAAGCTATAAACCTAGACACAACAAAGCAACTGGTTCGAAACAACAAGAAAAACACAACACAAGCAGAGGTGCTATGTGTAAATGTTGTGGCCTAAACCACATACAAAACCACTGTCCAGCTAAAGACTCTACATGTCATTACTGCAGAAAGAGGGGCCACTGGATAAAATTATGTTTCAAGAGGAAACAAGACAGTGCTCAACACAAACTTCACAGCAGAAAGTCGTCAAAACAAACACACTCTATGATGACTGAGGACCTTGACTCCAGTGAAGAAAGTGATCCTTCCACTTTTGATACTGTGAAGATACTAACTTTCAGTAATGAACCAAAGAGAACGCAGGCTTTCTGCAAGGTACAATTCCGAATACCAGGAATTAAAATGCACAAAGAAAGAAATATTCGGTTCAAGATAGACACAGGTGCCCAAGGTAACACTCTACCCTTAAGAATATTCAGACAGATCATGCCTGACAAGGTGGATGAGCAAGGATTTCCCACAAGGGATGTAAAACGTAGGAGTGGCAGGACAAAGCTAAGAGCTTACAATGGAACAAGTATAGACTGTTTTGGAGCAGTAACACTTGAATGTTCATACAGAGGCTCAGAATGGACATCGTCAACATTTTACTTGGTAGATGTTGAAGGACCTGCAATTTTGGGTTTACCAATGTGCGAAAAGCTGAGTGTGGTAACTATTAACAACATTAAAGAGGATATAGGTTTTGCAGATGCTCTCAGCAGACTACCAAACCCCAACAAGATAACAGATCTTACCCCAAACATCAAAGTTGATTCTGTCAAGTTTAGCGATAATCAGCTTGAACACATCAGAGAAGACACAACGAGAGATCCTATTCTTAACTCTCTCAAAGAACTGATATACCATGGATGGCCAAGCTCTATCAGGGAAGTTCCAACACACATCCGTCCATACTACTCGATGAGGGACGAGTTAAGCATCGAAGATGGTCTGATCCTTAAAGGAGATCGCATTGTTGTACCAGAAACACAACGCGATATCATCCTTAAACAGCTCCATAATAGTCACCTTGGTATTGTGAAGACACAACTGAGAGCAAAGAAAGATGTTTACTGGCCACAGATAAACAAGGACATAGAAACACTATGTAAAAACTGTTCAATTTGCCAAGAACATGCAAATAGGCAGTGCAGAGAACCTCTCATACCATCAGACATACCATTGAGCCCTTGGAGCATTATAGGAACTGATATTTTCTCAATCGACAATAATGACTATCTTATTATTGCTGATTACTACAGCAAATTTCCCATCATTGAGAAACTTCCACAACCCTCACCATCAGCTGTTATTGCAGACATTACAAAGAAGTATTGCAGCATGTTTGGCATCCCAGATGAAATTAGATCAGACAAAACGGTCCACATTTCTCAGGTCAAGCATACAGAAACTTCACTAAGGACTGGAAGATCAAACACACAACATCATCACCTAGATACCCTAAATCTAATGGTTTCATTGAGAGACAGATACAAACTATCAAGTCAATCATGAAGAAAACAAGAACAGAGGATGTACACCTAGCACTCTTGAGATGGAGAACAACACCGGTAGACAGTAAGATCGACAGTCCAGCAGAACTTATGTTTGATAGAAGAATTAAAGACCTCCTACCATCTAAGGTCCACTTCCGTCCACAACATAGAGACAGCACATATGATCAACTTCAGCATCGTCAGCAAGTTCAGAAATCCAACTATGACAAATGTGCTAAAGACTTACCACCATTATATCCTGGTCAGCATGTGACTACCTACAACCACAACAATGACACATGGTCAAAAGCAACAATCATTTCCAGAAACCCTGAACCCAGGAGCTATACTTTAAGACCAGACAGCAGCAGCAACCTCCTGAGGCGAAACAGAGTGGACATAAGAGAAATCCCACAGAATACAACAGAACAGAGAATTCCCATGCTTTCAACAGACAATGCAGTAACTCCAGACCTTGGTGCCCCACAAAACCAACAAGCGCCAAGGCCGAAATCACAACCAACTCAAGCTAAACCAGGGACTTCCGCAGAACCACCAGCACTTTACACCACTTGTTCTGGCCGTACAGTGACACCTCCCAGCCGATACAGACAGTGACATATATACTCACACTGAGCATTACACATACTTATCCTTTCTCACATGAAACATTTCGTTGGAAATGTTTGCACACATTTTTTTTTCAAAAAAGGGGGGATGTAATATGAATACATTAAAGTACGAACCACACATTGTAATATAATGCGAATCTTGACATGTACGATATTTCTGTAAATAAACATGGCTACATACATCATAACATTACAATATATACACTGAAGCACATTAAAAACGCACCACTATTATATATACTGATGCCGAGAAGCTGGGAAAAAAAAGTGTGGGAATGGATTTTCCCCGTGTTTGTCATGAGGTAGAGAGCGAATGGCTGCTGAAATGGAAAGTGCATGATTCAACCCACGGGTTTGTGTACAGACTACACGAAAACAATGAAAGTTACACGTGCAACACGATTCCCAACAGCTTTGACCCTGAAATGTGTACGCGTTGTGGCAGTATACTCGGTATAAAAAGGCCGTTGAGACAAAACACCCAGAAATTATAATAAACATATAGACAATTTGGTAGAAAGCTGTAGGGGACCCCTAAATATACTAAGGATTGTAAAAGGTAATGGATGGGGGGCCAGCAATAAAATAATGCTTATGTTCTACAAGTCTTTCATCAGGGGGAAACTGGATTATGCCAGCATAGTCTATGACTCAGCTGCAGCTTCTAACAAAGCAAAACTAGAAAGGATTCAAAATGCAGCCATGAGAACCATTACAGGTGCATTTATATCGACACCAGTAGAAGCTCTAGAAGTAGCTCTTGGCATACCTCCCCTTTGTCTAAGACGGAAAGAACTAAGATTAAATTATTGGAGTAAATTAGCACAAGAAGTGACCCACCCAGCACATAAAGCATTTGTCAAAAACCAACCAAGTGTATGGGACGTCCCCTTAAATAAAGATAGATATCCAACAGGGTGGAGAACTATAGAAGACCTAACGCAGTTCAAAGAACTATCAAACACAATTGAAAATAGTAATAAATACAGAAGCAAAATACCACCCTGGGAACTAAAAACACCAATCATAGACTACTCACTTACTGAAAAGATCAAACAAAACATAGAAGATAAGGAAGCCAAAATGATAAGTAGAAAGTTCATAGATCAACTAACTAAACAAAGTCTGGCCGTCTACACTGATGGATCCAAGGGTAATAGTGGGCAACTAGGTGCCGGAGTTGTAATACCACAATGAGGAATAAAAAAGTGCTACAGTGTAACGGAAGGGGCTTCGATTTTTACCGCAGAGATGGTAGCAATTCTAAAAAGTTTAGAAATAATCGAAGATAACCCACCAGAAGCTGTTACGATATTTACAGACTCACTATCATCACTACAAGCACTAGAATACCCAGGTAAATGTAGCCGGCCAGACATAAAGGAAGAAATTCTAGCAATTAATACATCACTAGGGAACAGAGGATGTAGTGTGAGGCTAGTGTGGGTTCCAGCACACATAGGTATTGCTGGTAACGAGTTGGCAGACCAGAACGCCAAGAATGGAAGAACAAGTAAAAACAATATAAAAGCAGGACTGGGAAGGTCGGAGATCAAGAGCCAAGTGAAGAAAACTATAAACGAGGAATGGAAGACAACATGGAAGGAAAGTAGAAAAGGCAGACACGCGTTCAAACTGCTGAAAGAACCAACGAGGACGTACCAGGTCAGAGAAGAATTAAAGATACCATCGAACAAAAAAACTGTGGCGTCTCCGTCTCGGTGCATCATACTTTATGATAGAAGAACCACACTGCCAAGAATGTCAGAAAGAGAATGACATAGACCACTACCTGATTCACTGCAAAAAGTATGAACAACAAAGGCTTGAATAAAAAACTTACTATAGAAAAGTAGTAGAGTAGGTGCAAAACGGTTATCATTCAGGAGGAGCGCAGGAGGAGCGCATGACTTTTATATAAGGAAAATCAGGAGGAGCGGCAGGAGGAGCATGACTTTTATATAGAGATATATTAGTTCGATAATGGTGTTGTTTATTTAGATAACAAGAAGACGCTATATTTAGACAATAGGAAGACGATATATTTAGACAATAAGAAGATATATTGAGACGTTAGTTATACGATATATTTAGACAATAGGAAGAGGATATATTTAGATAACAAGAAGACGATATTTATAGACATATATTCAGAACAGTTATTTTACAATAGTTATACGATATTTGGACATATATATTTATACAACAGTTATACGAACAGTTAGACGATATATTTAGACAACAGTTATATATATATATATATATATATATATATATATATATATATATATATATATATATATATATATATATATATATATATATATATATATATATATATATATATATATATATATATATATATATATATATATATATATATATATATATAGGTAACAAAAATGAATTTTAGTTAATATATTTTTATTTTTCAAATAATATCAAGCTAAAGCACAAGTCTCAGCCGTTTGGTAGGTTTCTTCTTCGTCTTCGGTGGTGGATTAGAGACATCGTCCAGGTGGTTGTCTGTGGTGGGAGCTGTTGTACAAGGGTTAGGAAACCAACTCGGTTATGGTGATATTGGACAACTAGAGTTCATGTATTCGTCAAACGTGTTACTGGCGGAGGTAGTAGGTTTCTTCTGCTTCTTCGGTGGTAGATTGGTGACATCGGCCAGGTGGTTGTCTGTGGTGGTTGTACAAGGGTTAGGAAACCAACTCGGTTCTGGTGATATGGGACAACTAGAGTGCATGTATTCGTCAAACGTGTTACTGGCGGAGGTAGTAGGTCTCTGCGTCTTCAGTGGTAGATTAGAGATATCGGCCAGGTGGTTGTCTGTGGTGGTTGTACAAGGGTTAGGAAACCAACTCGTTTCTGTGGAAATCGGTTGGTAACAGCTGGAGTTGATGTAGTCGTCAAACGTGTTACTGGTACAAGTAGTTGGATAGGTATCCGTGTGTGGTGACTGTAGTCGGTCAAATTCGGCGACGATTTCACTCTGTAAAGTCAACAAATGTTCAAACTCAGGGCGAGTTAACGTAATGCCGGTTTTGGTAGGAAACTTGAGGCAGGATTCACCCAAATATTTTCTCACGTGTAGTAAAGGTTGGCCTCGGTAAACACTTACAGACGCGGCCTTCATACCACTAGCCAAAGGTTTAAGCATTTCATCACAGCTCTTGATGTAGACCCAGTTTTTGGGAGCATTCATCTTCAATGAGGTGTAAGTATCTGTCGTTATCACGCCACGGCGTTAGTAAAGTATAAGTGTCTGGGTCTTCCAAGTGTCTGTTTATATGCGGGAATACCAGTTCAACCTGGTTTCTGAAACGTAGCCAATCTTGTGCTAGCCAGGGCGTGATTCGTCGAATAACTACTAATCGATCGTTGACAATGTGACTAGATTTGAGTTAGCCAGGGCGTGATTCGTCGAAAAACCAATCGATAGTTGACGTGGTTGCGTGCGGACAAGTGGATGACTCATAGACGTATTGTCGTGAGGGAAAAAAACGACAGAAAAAAATACACACACGTGTCTATTGATCTCTTCCTTTGTCTATGAACGAAAAAGCAGTCTTGTGGTTCGCTAACCAGGGTCTGACTAATCGAAAAATTAATCGATCGTTGGCGTGTTGTCTAGCCGAAAAGGGTAGTAGGACGCGTTGCATAGTACCACCGCGAGCTTTGATCAAGATGAAATAAATGGCGTAGAGCCCACAAACGTTGGTGACTACATCTTGTAAATGTCTACCGTTGTAGTTAACAGGCCGGATAGAGTTTCTGGCAATAAAATTAAGCAGGTCCGGATGTCTAGGTGGTAGGCCGAAAGAATCAAAATATTCAAAAGTACCAAGTCCATTATAATATAGAGCGACCCAATGGTCACCGGGGCGATAGCTAGGGTCAGTGTTGATGACGAAAGCAGCCGTCTGGCTCGGCTCGATACGTAGAGGTAATTGGTCACGAGCTAAAACTTTAACGAGCCCAGTTCGTTTAACAAATATATATGACAGGAGGCTGGTCCATATCTCGTCTGTATTCATCGTCTAAGTGGTGTAGTCTGTCAAAACTTGGCGCGATTTCGAGATCTCCAAGATCGAGTCTTGCTCGGCGTAGACGAGAACCTGTAATGGTTCGGGTGTGACCTCGGATAATTTAAGTTCTACTGAGACAGGGCCCGACTTGGCCATCTCAAACTGGTCACCGTCCAGTAGACTGGGGGTGAGGTCAAAGGCGTATAAGGCGTCTTTGCCAACCAGTCCCATAGCTAGATTCGTCCCGAAGAAGGCTCTCACGTACTGGTTGTGCTCATAATCCATGGACAAAGGCTTGCCACTGACTGTTCTGCCGTCCGCGCTGACATTCAAATATATCAGACCAAAGGTAGCGAAATTGAACGGATTAGACGTATACGACCCGTTAAAAGTGGTCGAAGTGACTAGACCAATCCCGATCCGTGTGGGTGTTTGACTGAGAAATAGATTATCCTGCATGTGCGATAGCATACCTCTAGGGATAGAGAAAGTTTTTAGCACAACTCGTTTCAAAGGGTACTTGGCATTACCTCGCACCAAGGCTTTCTCGTGGGCTAGAGAGACGGCGGGGTTTAATTTGGCTTTCCGGACAACCAGGGCCGCATAAGTTATAATAGATTTATAACCACCGGTGGGGTCGTGTCCCAGCACGTTGAAGGCATCTTTAGACGGCGTGAGTTTTACTTTAACGGTCACACCATTTAACAGGTAACGATCTTGAGCGAAGATATCTGAATGTAACTGACCCATCATATCAATGTCCTGAGAACCAGCCGCTATATGTCGACGCAGTCTTAACCCGTTGTTATTATCACCAATTTTTTCCGTAATAAAATGTGGCGTGTCTTTGTAAAACAGAGCGGCTGTCAGATGGCCTCGTTTGGCTTCCTCCCCGTAATTCAACGTGGCTTCCAGGTAAGCTCTATAAGGGTAGGTGTTCTCGCTGGGTGTAATCAGCGTGTCGTTCAGGGAAACGTCGACTTGTGAAATAAACTGTGCAGGTAATAGTTGATCGGGGCCACCTCTGCGTCAGCGGGTAATTCGCCGCCATTAGCTAACGTAATTTTGGCGCGCACGTGCAGAAAAGTGAACAAATCTAGATATTCTTCACCGTTTCCCGATATTACAAATTCCACCGGGGCTCCGGGGGCTAAGGCAGCCAATGGATGTATCTCCACAAATTGTCCCTCTTCTACGGCTGTCTGCGTTGGTGGTACGCTAAACAAATCTAGACCACTGTGAAGACACTAGCACGAAATGGGGTGAATAAGCGCCATCATTCAAATATATCAGAGTACCGTCGCTTCTTCTGGTGAGAATGAGAAGGGCGAGCTCGGTTACCGTGTTTTATTCGTTTCGGCTCGCCAGGTGGGGCAGCTCTCGTTTTTCTTTTTCTTCTAATACCGCTACCCGATTGGTTAGTGGTGAGGTGATCAACGGCTCCCTGTAATAAACGTTGACCCGATTCTTTGGCTCGTTCACGAAATGACACCAATATTTCTGCCGGCTAACGCATCGCTTGCAACCTGTAGACCGGTGCCAAGCCCTTCTCTGAGTAAAGCTTTGCCTCCAGTTTTTAACCACGGGAGAACCATGCGACCGAGCCCGTCGAAAAAACTACCCAAACCATGTCCTCTTTGACTTCTACCTCCGATAAACACTGGCATCCCATGGCCAGCTTGGTTGCAGTAAAACTCCTCATACATTTTGGGGTTTCGTCGGATGGGTACGTGTCTCACCATTTTTCTATTCAAAATCAAACCGTCTGTGAGTTCGGAAGTGGAGTGTCAACACCGAAGCTCCGCTAGTGAATGGGATAGTCTTACCCTGGTCATTAGTTAAAAGGATTTCCACCGCGTCAAACGAAAAACGGCTCAGGGGTGCGTAGTGTGGTTTGTTGTAAATCCTGAAAACCGAAGCGGTAGTCCTGTCCAAAATAGGAACAATCCGTAACAAAGGGACAGAGGCATCTCCAACCGGTCTCGCCGCTACGAGATCGCAGTACACGTATACATTTTTCATGTCGCTATCCATTTGTACTTCAGTCTCGCCTCGTAGTATTAGGTCGATGTCTGTGGCGAGCGAGGTGGGAAAGCCTAACATGTGTTTCAGCGTCTCGCTAATTCTAACTTCAACCTCCGGATCATACAGATTCAAGGTGGCCTTATTATTGTTAAAATGGAATCTAACTCGGGCTGTTTCATCCACATCCGTGTCTAAAAGCAAACGATTCAACTCGTCGATCAGCGTGTCGGGTGACGTTTATAGACCGGCGGGTAACGTGAGTAGTATAGACTCATCTTCTTTGTTGGGAAAGTAATGTATCCATACATCATCCTCTAACACGTTAAAATAACTTTTGGGAAATTGAATCTCAACCAAACCGACCTCGTAGCGTGAAGTCAAGTCTATAGTCTGCGGCAATTTGACGAAAAAGTGACCGGCGTTATTGTTTGGGTATATTTTCATCGAGGCATTGCTGGGTAAAGTCACGTAAAAACTCATCCTATCTTAGGGTTAGGTAACATGTAACCCAGACACCTGCTCATTAAGGCGATCCAAAACTTGCCGTCTGGTCCCTCTGCGTTGCTCCGACTCAGATTGAATAACGAGACCCCGATGACGACATATATAACTATCATCTGACAGATGAAAACGATCTCTAGTCGCGGGACTAATATCCCAAAAAAAGGCCAGACCGAGGTTCTCGTGGTCTTGGGAGGGGGTGACCGCAAAACTGGGGTGTTCACTTCTTCTTCAATCTCCATCAGTCTCGATATCTCGCTAGTTGTTTGGCGGAAATCCAGCTGTTGAATGACGAGTTATAACCGAACCATTTGACTAAATACTCTTTAACACCCCTGACACCTCGCCGTTCTTGCAAAATGGACTCGATTCGATAAACTATCTTGTCACCGACTCGCTGTAGCTCTTCTTGGTAAAAAGAACCTTTCAGTTCCTCACCCGAATCATCTTTAAGGACGTACGTGACCGGTCTTGTTTGGTTTAGTCAGCTGACCGTAAACAGTTCTTCTGTCCACGCCAGGGTATAACCCTTTTTAAAAGTTTGTCTGGCTTGGGCGATCCGCACGCGATCACCAGCTTTAAAATAGACTTTTCTGCCGATGACGTCAGGGGTCGAATACAACGTATGCCACACCTCTTCTTGATTGCTCGGGGTAACTTGCGCCGGTGCCATCTTAATACTCCGGTGATACGAGTAGTTGTAGTTGTGGACCAGTTGCTGTATCACGTCGACGTAGCGAAGAGTGTTGGTTTTGGTAAAGTAACGCCACGTTTTTTCTTTGAGGGTTCGATTAAACCTCTCGACAATAGCTGCCTTGGTATAATCATTCTCCGTAGTGAAGAAATGGACACCCTCGTCTTTAAGAAACTTTAAGAATGTTTTGTTGACGAACTCGCTGCCTTTGTCTGTTTGAAAATTTATCGATTTGCGACTGGTAAAAATGGTCTTCACCGCTGCTACTAACGCTTTCCCAGTTTTGTTTTTTAGAGGAACAGCCCAAGCGAATTTACTAAATACGTCAATACACGTTACTAGATAGGAAAACCCATCGTTGAATTTTTTTAAACCTCGCAAGTCTATTAAATCAGCCTGGAACTGTTGATCGATACCACCCGTGATGGTCACCCGTCGTTTAAATTTTCTGCGCACCGGTTTGTGTAAGGTGTAGGTATCCTGATGACCTAACCACTCTTCAATTTTTTTACGAGTAAGTTTGGTGCTACGTTGTAAGGCACCGACTCCCCCATATGAACCGGGTCGTTTTGAGTCGTAGTAATGTTGTTTTAAAATCTTATTCATTTCATTGGCCATGTTTCCCACTTTGGCGTCTTTTTCCTTCTTCTGTGCGAATACGACGATGTTTCTCGCAATTTACTGGCAACCACCTTTTTTCGATTAGTGGGTGTGACTTGTTCGGGTGGGGACTGAGGGTCTTGTCGACAATCTCGTCTTTAAGTACAGTGGGCTGGTCGTTGGGTGGTTTCGAGCTCGACTCGTTAAGTGGAGATTTAATATCCACGTGGCCTAGAGGTACGTGACTGTACTGTTCTAGTCGAGTCAAATAACGCTGTAGTGTTCGTTGATATAGTCTAGCTTTGTCACCCAACGGCAGATCTTCTCGTTCCAAGACTAGTTGCATTTGACTGTCCAATTCTCCCAAGTTATGGGTGATCTATAAGGTTTTTGAGTTTCTAACAACCGAGGGTCCATCAAAATCATTTTCTTCGCCATCTACAAGATCCCTCTTAGTACAGTTAGTAGTGGAGCTAACAACGCGCCCAAGAATCCTCCAGTTTGTAAAAATTGTTTTCGTCTTTTGAGCGACAAGCTCTTCTTGGTAAGCGCTCGCAGGGTGTTTTTGTAACGACGCATACGCCTCTTCTGAGGGGGTGTCAGTGTAACGTTACCTTTTAATACGTTGTGACAACATTCACAGAGTGTTCCTACAAGATCGGCTGACGCTGTTTTCATAACAGCCTTGATGACTGGTGGTTTGGCCGTCCCTAGAAACTTTAACATATCAGCATGTCTTTTTACCTTTTCTCCCATTTCGTTATTTCGGGACGTAGACGACTTGCTGTTCGTGTTGAAATATGTGGGTACGAAGTCGCAGAATTTCTGGTGTTGCTTGACGAAGGTCGATTAGCAAATAACCGTGTGGGGTCGACGTCTCGTCTTTAAAACTTTCTTGGACATAGGCAGTACGACCTGGGTACATCTGTTTGGCTAGATTAACAATCTGCGATCCATCGCGTGGATTTTTGAAAAGTACAGTATAATGAGAATTCAAACTAATGGTTCTTTGTTCTTGGCAAATAAAATTTGCACAATATATAATACACTTAGATCGCGGTGATGACTCCCTTTTGTGAATAAATTAGGTACTCGCTCATCCGTCTCAGTCATGAGATCATCGATAACTACCAAACGTTTCTTATCACCTGTCCACTGTTCAATATCGGGCAGTCCTTCAATAAACTGAACTCCAGGCATTGAATTGTATAGGGGTTGCCATGCCCCATAATACCATAAAATTTCATCGGGGATAGGTGTCACCATATCCCGTATATGTTGTAAGAAACGCTGTACAAAAACAGTTTTTCCAGATCCAGTGGGGCCTGAAATTAACGTCATAGGACAAGGAAAGACAACGAGGTATAGAAAAAATAGGGCAACAACTCAAAAAGAACAAATGCTAATACAAATTAAAACCAAGTTTAAAGGACAATAGTTATCTATAAACAATACAAAAGAGAAAATAAAATTGACAAATACTAATATAAATAAAAATCAGCAACTGTAAAAGACAATAGATATTTAAATTGAATACAAAATTAGTAAATAAAATGACACTAAATACCCCAATTATAACAACCTTTCAGGTTGAACAGGCTAGACAAAGATGGAATGAGAAGAGGCAATAATGGTCAGCTGTTAAGTGCCCGCTCTCTACCAACCAACTCATCAAAACAACAACAACACCCAGTACATGTGCTTGAAATGCCACGACTATCTGAAAACGACCGCCAACGAGCCATAGGTATTTGGAGACCGGAATGAGCTCGCGGGCCTTTGCCAGAAGGATGAATTGCCACCACAGCACAATTGTACATCTCAATGAACGTTACGGAACCACTGGCAGTGCCGGGGATAGACTTCGGAGTGGCCAACCATGAGTTACTACCCCTGCGCAAGATCGTCATATTGTGCTGAGTCACCTAAGGAATTGTTCTCTCCCGGCAAGTCAAACATCAAGAGCAATAGTGGGTAGACGTGGGCAAGTCTCTCGAATGACAATCATACGACGACTCAGAGATACAGGCCTTACTGCAAGACGACCTTATGTTGGGCCAAACGGGACTCACAGACATCGTCAGCAGCGCCTGCAATGGGCAGAGCAACATGTCAGATGGACTAGACTGCAGTGGAATGCTGTCCTATTCACAGACGAGAGCAGATTCAACATATCCTTTGCTGATGGACATATGCGGATTTGGCGACGGTGTGGAGAGCGCTTTGCAGATTGCTGTGTTTGTCAGCACAACCGATTTGGTGGTGGCAGTATTCACATTTGGGGAGGATTCAGTTTTCACCTTCGCTTGCCTCTTCACGTCTTCCCTGGAAATGTTAATGCTGTGACATATCGAGATGAGGTTCTGGATACATTGGTTGCTCCTGCGTTCACAAATTATCCAGACTTGCAGCTTCTCCAGCAGGATAACGCACGTGCGCACACCGCATGCATTACGCAGCAATATCTACAGCAGCAGAACATTGTGACGATTGATTGGCCTGCCCTATCACCAGACATGTCCCCTATAGAACATCTGTGGGATGAGCTTAGACGCAGAGTCTACAGGCAAGGTTCTCCAGCTAATCTGCAACAGCTCGAAGCTGCTCTTACACGTGAATGGGACTTGATTCCCCGGAAGTTCCTTCAGAGACTTGTGCGTTCCATGCGGAGTCGCTGCCAAGCTTGTTTGCAAGCACACGGTGGACATACCAGATACTGAGGATAGTGTGAATGAATTTTTTTTATTGGTTGCATTTTTGGTTTTCTCCCTTGCCTGCACAGAATGCAATGAATTTCATAACAATCAAATGAACAAATTAATGACCAGCATGGATTCATAGGAAAATGAATAAAGATTCCAAATATGTAAACTTGTAAACACTTATATTTACATTTCACACTCTGTTCCTGGATTATACAGGTGGTGCGTTTTTAATGTGCTTCAGTATGTGTGTGTGAGAGTGAGAGAGTGAGTGAGTGAGTGAGTGAGTGTGTGTGTGTGTGTGTGTGTGAGAGTGAGAGAGTGAGTGAGTGAGTGAGTGATAGGAAACTCTATACAGAGAAATACAACAGGAGACAATCCGATCATCAGAAGTAGTCCTACCGTCGAATAAATGTTTCAGCCCTTAATTTCATTTACACTCTAAGAAAGCGGGCGCACTTGAGCCATGATTCCAAGTGTCAGCCTCCTGTTGTCTTCTGCATATAATTGGACCCACTCCACCTTTGTTGCAGCTTTGAAATTCACTCCTATTCTCTGCCAGCTGGAGGCAATTGTGAAAGTAACCCTTGCGTTGAAAACAAATTACTGTGCCGTGTTCCACTGCCCATTGCGGTTGTTCCACAGCCAGCACTTTGCCTGTTTCGCAGGTTTGCTAAGCCTCTTAAGCGCCCTTGTTCTTGACTGTCCCCGCAACCCCAATATCTTCAGTAGATTTTACACTGAGGCCGCCTCGAGACCACTTGCACCTATCTCAACAGCCATGACCCTTGTCATGAACTCATCGTCCATGGCCAAATCATTATACTTGGCCACTTTGAACGAGTGTTGCTCGTCCAATCTGGATTCACATGGCACAGTCAGCTTAATCATTATAATCTGGTGCAATGATGATGACTGCAGCACTATATCTGGCCGTCTTCGAGATCTTCTGATACTCTCTGGATATGCCCCTAGCCCAGATAGGTCTTCTGCCATCTCCAAGTCATTTGTACAGTCAAGAAGTGATGGTAAACTGTTACTTGATTCACTTGGTTTGGGATGTGCTGACTTTCCTGCTCTCAGAAAGTATGTATTTGCGGTGCTCGGTCTGACTTTGCTGTTACTATGTTAGCCTTCACCATTGCCAAGTCTATTGTAACAGCCAGCTCATTTAGTACTTTGTTGTGGCGCCAAGTGTATTGCCCTTACCCTAATGACACCTTGCAATCTGAAAGCATGTGTTCAAGTGTATGCCTTTCATGGTTGTCGTAATCAGATATTTTTGGAAGTTATTATAGTGCTTCCATTCTCAACATACATGAGGAAGTAATAGTTACTTATCATGGAAAACTGTTTATTAGTAGAGTCCAAGGGACTAATGACATGGTCAAGTACAAAACTCAATATCCTGGCTACCAGCGGCCAGATCGCTTGTTGTTTACATAAGTCAGGATGCCTTTGCAAAAGGACATCGTCATAAATAACATGTCTGCTTGAGCTCTCCTATAAATGTCGATAGGCTTTGCCTGGAGTCTCATTATACATTACATAGCAGAATAATCATTCTATTAGGAAAAATCGAGATCAATACAAACCGTGTAAATACAGCCCACAAAACTGGAAAACACAATCTCCTAGAATAATATAACTTGTGAAACATTGAATCTTCTCAGTGGTCAGTATTTCCTCGACCAGAGGTTAACCACACAACCTTTAAAACACGGGGCCCGCACTAAGGTTTCAACGTTCTCCCGTAATCACGTCTGCCTCAATGCACTGTGAACTCCGTGACTGAACTGTGTTCTGACTGCCGTGGTCAAAAATAGCAGTCGACGATTTCATTGGTCAAGTTCGACCAGTGATGTTTTGTTAGCAACTAGTCTTGCTCAAGATCTTTTGCTATTTTTATAACTACTGTTAACGTGCTAGCTAGCGTTAACGTAGGCCATCCGGTGACATACGTCCCGGGGCTACAAAAATGTATCATAACGGGAGACATTTTAATTCTATCAAAACCCAAAAATATATACATAGCAAACTCAAATATAAACCAAAAAGCATAAAACAAAATATCATGTCAAAACAATCATGGTCAGTATAAATACAGCATAGACCTATACAAAATCAATGTCAGGACAGTGGATATAGGTTTTGGAGTAGGAAGAGCCTGTAATGGAGTAACTTCATGGATATCGTACTTCATATCAACAGGAATCTCGATAAGTGCGATACATATATCCTAGAAATATGACAAAGGATAATAGCGAATAAACAACCTAATAGTAGAGCCCATATGAAACGTCTAAAGTGAGGAGTGACAACAACTGGTTGAACTCTATAGCTCGGAATAGACGTCGAACTGGACAATATTCCATGATACAATGTACAAGAGTTTGTATGGAATCATTCATAAAAACAGCAATTGAACATGAAAATGTTTTACCGAGATGATACAATGGCTGACATATCATACAAAAAAAAAGTATTAGTAATATCATCAACATCATTGTAGCGCACAAGTAAATGCATAATGGGTGTGTGACAAGAAGAAAAAAAAATACATCTCTATTCTTATCCATAATACATAACACATAGAAAAAATAATGTCGCACAAACATATCAGTACGTTGAGTAGCATCATGCAACTCAAAAATAACAAAATCCGAAGAAAAAAAATTTACAAGTTGTGTAATAATACCTGCTACAAATTAATATGTAACCGATTTGAATTAACAGCTGTACAAGAGTTGTTTACAATTGTGAGGCTGGCGTTAAAAACATGATAGATGAGCTGTTGATTTGCAGCTATAGTCCACACTTGTGAAGTGAGACTATTAATATTAACATCCGTGGACGTTCCAAATAAAAAGTTGGAGAGCCTGTCCTACAAAAGGAACGATAGCTCTGCGCTGTCTATGTACATTACATAGAGCCTGAAATCTAGTTTGCAATACGGTGAGAGTCTGTTGTAACCGTATTGAATCTCTATGTGACATGACCAAAACAAACAAAAATCAACGTAAGGAATAATATACAATCTACTATAAAGCTGCATAGTCGCAGTAATATACTATTCAATCATAACAAAAGATTGTAATATATCTTGTGACTCTGTCCGTAATGGTTGCAGGGAGGCGACTAAAGTAATAGTCCATGTGGAAGAGGCTTCGGAGACATCTTTGACTTCTCAAATAATGTTGCATCTCGCCCAAGTAGTCGGCTGTACGTCTTGGTGCGGACGACTATCGCAAACTGCAAGGCTTAGAGAAGAAATGAACTAACCATTGTCAACCTGTAATAGAAAAAAATGTACTGTAAAAAAAGTTAGTGCTTGTTAAAAAACATTTGTGCCAGTTCCAAACAGGCAATTTCCTTCGATGACAGGCGATGATCGTACGTGTGTCCTTTAGGATGGGAAGCAATTGCTGTGAAATGAGCAACGTGACGATTAGCAGTACATAGTTCAGTACTGTCGTGACGGTTGGAATGCATAGAACGACGCTTCCTGCGAATCTGTACACGAACATGTTCATGTGAGGGACGAATCAACTTTGCTAAAGGAACAGAATCGTCAGACGATGACGAATAGTGGCGTTTAATGGCTGTTCTGGAATGTGTGTCCATGGGAACAATATAGGTATCATCATCAGAGGCTACAAGATGTGTTGTCTGGTCAGGCGTAATATCTTGCCATGAGTTTTCTGTGATGGTTGCAGAAGAATCCTAATGGACAGTTGATGAATGTGGTGGATCAGTAACTGTGGATGGCATCAAACCAGAGTGTTCAACGTTTAGAGGTGTATCCTCTGTTTGTGGTTCATTGTCATGGAGTAAACGGTCGTTGCGGTGTTGGATCCGTTGTCGGAGCTCATGTAAAGGGATGTCATCCTCTTCAGATGAGTTATCTCGTTCGCGTCGATATCGTTCTATCGTATCTCTGACTAACGTGGGGGCAGTTGGTTGTGGGGGCATGTCATCAATTCTAGAGGCAAGTGAGGTGGAGGACGAATAATGGCAAAGGGTGAATTTCCTAACAGGTCGTGGGGAGCGAAGGTGTGGAATTTCAACAGGTCGGTGATCATCTAATTTCATTTGAGAAACGTGAGCTTTCATAGTAACATTCTGTCTCTCGTGCCAAAGGATATAATTTGCAGGAGAAGTCTGTTCGAGGACTCTGTAACCGTCCAGCCAACTATTGTCAAGCTTGGAATCCCGAACGTACTTCTTAAAATAAACAGGATCGCCAATAGCAAAAGTATACAGAGTTGCATTCATGTTACGTAATAATGCACGTTTGTTAAATGCCTTTGTTGCATTCTTATGTGCTATACAGTGTGCTCGATGTTTCTGCTGAAGGATCATCTCAATTGGATTTTCTCCTAGATATTTCCGTCGAGAGGCAAGTAAGTGATCAATAGGGAATACTGGTTCTCGGCCATAGATGAGGAAGAATGGTGAATATTCTGTAGTGTCATTGACATTAAAACGCAATGCTTCCAGTGCATGGTGTAGATGTACGTCCCAAAATTGAGAGTTCCCTGCAATATACTTTGCCAAAATATCGTGGAGCGTAGCGTGCATAGTTCATTCCTCCCATTGGATTGAGGATGATAGTAACTAGTCGTCGTGTGCTTGATTTACAGTGTCTCTAAGGTCGATCGAAACGGATTTCCTATGAACTGTTTACCATTGTCGGTAATCACTCTAGCAGGGTAACCATGTCTGGGAACAAATTCTGTAAGGAACAAATCAGTGAGGGAAGTGGAAGTGGCATCTTTAAGAGGAAAGCATTCTGGTCAAGCAGAATACTGGTCGACAACATGGAAGATGTATTTGTTGCCTGACAAAGTGACAGGGTAGGGACCAGATAAGTCAAGACTGACTACTTCCATGGGGAAATTAGAATGAGACATTTGTTGTATGGGAACTTTGGTGGATTTCATGTTGCGTATCTTACAGATCTTGCACTTCGATGTATACTCAATCACGTCTCGAGATAATGAGTCCCAATAGTATCTTCTTTTTATGACATCCAAAGTTTTGTCTCGACCTAAATGTTCATTTTCATCGTGAAATTTGATCATTATTTTCGGAATTAGATGATGAGGAATGCAGGTTCTCAATGTAATATCAGACTTTTCATCAACGTAGTAGAGTACGCCATCATCGGAAAGGATGACGAAATGTTTGCATTTCTCTGGGTCAATTTTCATTTGTTTGATCAATTTGGCAAGCACTGGATCTTTAGCTTGTTCCAACGGCATATTAAGTATAGAAATGTCATCATCAATAACGGGCATGTCTTCCGGATTCGTGTCATCAACTCGGGCAGAATCAAGAAGGTTAACTTTCTTACTATTGTCGTTAATGTCAGTTAATTCAGCTTTCGTACGTGTGGTACATGGTTTATCTGGGGTATCCACAGGGTAAGGAATTCTAGACAATAGATCAGCTCATGTGTTAAGCGAGCCTGCAATGTATTCTATCTGAATGTCGTAGGACTGTAGATTAAGAGCCCAAGTTTGAAGTTTCTTAGGTTGCTCTCTAGTCTTGGAAAACCAATTGACTAGAGGCTGATGGTCCGTCTTGACAGTGATGATAGTACCTCGTAAGTAAAAGTCCAACTTGTGTACTGCATAATGGATCGCAAACGCTTCCTTTTCAGTAGTGGTCCATTTTCATTGTGAGCGGCTCAGGGCATGTGAAATGAAAGCAACTGGTTTCTCGTTTGGAATGTGGGGCAGAATCGGAACTTCATGTGGGTCGCAATTCTGTACTAGGCATGCACCTACAGCATTATCGGAGGCGTCCGTATATAAGATCATGGGTTTGGACGTATCTGGGTGCGCTAGAAGAGGAATGGCGGTCAAAGCATTTTTCAAATAATCAAAAGCCAGTTGACAAGTCACGTTCCATCTAAATCTAGCATATTTCTTTGTTAGATCTATTATTAGGGCAGCAGCACGGGAAAAATTTACAATGTGCTTGCGGTAATAAGAACAACAACCCAGAAATCCTCTGACTTGTCAAACCGTTTTAGGAGTGGGCATGTCACGAATGGCGGCTACCTTATCGTCATCAGGTCTTATACCCTTGCTGTTGATAATAAATCCTAGATATTTAGTTTCGTCCTTTAAGAAAGTACATTTGCTCAACTTCAGTTTGATCTGGTGTTGTCGAAGGCGTTGAAAAACTTTTTCAACATGTTCTAGATGATTTTCAATGGACCCAGCAGTATGAATTAAAATATCATCAATATACGCTAGGGCGAAGTCTTGCATTCCTCTAAGGACCTCATCTATAAGTGACATATAAGTCGCAGGACTGCCTTTGAGACCGAACGACATGACGTTCCAATAGTAACTGCCGATGTGGGTGAAAAATGTAGATTTCTCTTTTGCATCTTGAGTCATATGTATACACCAGAACCCGGAGCGTGCATCGAGGAAAGTGAACCATGTGGACTTCCCAACGGTGGCTAATATGTCGTCGACTCGTGGTAGTGGATAGGAAATAGTACGCATGATCTTGTTGAGCGCCCGGTAGTCACAGCAAAATCTGTGTGACCCGTCCTTTTTGTTGACAATAACAACTGGCGAGGACCATTGTGAGCGGGATCTTTCAATGACTCCTGCATCTAACATCTCATTAATAGCTTTTTCTACAATTTCCCGATTCTTTAAAGGAGTATGGTAGGGTTTAAGATGGATGGGAACTTCAGAGGTGGTAGGTATGTCCATCGCGACATTGTAAGAGGTAATTCAGATAATTCTATGCACTTTGTCAAATAGCCCGTGAGACGTGAAGAGAACTGGGGAAATGTTTCCGTGCTCTCTTTTCGGCTGTTTCTGAACATCTGCAGAAATTTTCGGGCGGTCATCTCAAACCGCTTTAGCAAGGCCTTCTTTAGCATGTCGTAATCATGTTGGTTGGTTCCCAGCTTTGTGTACACGTCATAAGCATTACCTTTTAACGACGTTGAGAGTTTAAGTGACCAACGAGAACTCTCTAACCCATACAGATTTGCGAGCCTCTCGAATTTTTCTAGGAAGGTGTCAATTTTTGCATTGGGGCTGGGAAAAGACTCTAAAGTAAAAGACATCGCAGTTAATTGGGCAGATTGAGTGCTGGAGAGATCCGTGGACTGAGACTGGGGCGAAGATGGCTCTCTGTTATTTGAAGTAGAAGCGCCCCGACTCTCTAAAGCCTTAAGCACCAGTTCGTGCTGTCTCTCCCTCTCTCTCTCTCTCTTTCCCTCCGAGCTTCCATCTCTGCCTCAATTTTCTTCTGCTCCAATTGACGATCGCCCGCTTCTTTCTTCCTAGCTTCTGCCCTCTCTTCTCTCTCTTTCCCTTCCTTCCTTTCAGCTTCTGCTCTCTCTTTCTCTTCCTTCCTCTCAGCTTCTGCTGTCTCTTTCTCTTCCTTCCTCTCAGCTTCTGCTCTCTTTTGCTCCGCGTCATACCTCTCAAGTTCCGTGTTTACAAACACGTTCGCGGCTTCTCCCTCTAATCCTGATTCATTTGCCTCCAGCCTCAACATGGACCTCATCCTAATTCTTTCTGCCATGTCAAAAAACTGTATGCTTCTACTACTAGAGAATAGTAAGAAGGAACAAGAAGGGGAAAAACTATAGGCCGCTACGAGAAAAAAAAACACAAAGTATAAATTTACTTGTGTTACCTCCTACCTTGAAATGTGCTAACTTATCGCTGCTATTAATCTGTCACTTAAGACTCTTAATGCAGGTGACTATGCCACGTTAATGGTAAGTCAAACACTAGAAAAAAATCTACTTTTACTAACAGTAGAGAAAAATTTATTTAAAAAAAACAATTTAAGGGAAAAATAAATTTTTTTCCTAAATTTTGATTCTCCGACAACATAACTCCGCCCCTGAAGTCAGTTATGAGATGAGACGTTGTTAACTTGACTTAAAAAATCAGAACAAGGCGTCTTTAGCTTAGCTCAACTCGCTAACTTCAAAACCCTTTGTGACTGTTTGGCAATCACGCGATCCCAGCAAATCTTATTAAACAAGTATTTCAATTATCTCTGCCAGAAAATAATGAAAATAACAAATATTTTTGTTTTCCTTAACTTTCTACTGCTGTGGAAAGAAACAAATCCTGCAATTTATGTTGTGTGGTCGCCCAAATACTAAAGGCGTTGTCTAGGGGGTATAATTATTTTTATTATACCCTACTTCACAAAGACAAATCACTCTCACACTCTATCAAGACAGACCTAGACTTATTTATTTATCATTAAAATCAGATCACAACATTTATCAAATTACAGGAATAATCAATAGTTACAGCAAAATACGAATAACAAGATTAGGGGGGGGGGGGGGGGAAGAATGGATTCAACTATGCCCTTCCCGCTTGAAAAGACAAAGAAAACAACCCCAGTCCAAAGACAGGTGTTTTATCAGAATAGATAATGTAACCCAACCCGTAAATTAAATTTACTTCAAAGAGAGGTGTTACAATACTAGGTATGGTGGTGAAAAAAAAATCCGATCGTTCTCAAACGTGTTTCCCTTTACTAAGCAGATATAATGGAGGGGAAATAACAGAGTTAAGACATCCCGCTTAAAGGACAATGCAAGACATACAGTAAAAGGTATTTATCAGGTAAAGCAAATTAACAAGGTTTGCAAAATAAATCCCATTCATTCATGCACGCTCGTGATGGCCAACACTCAGTCTCTCACACACACTTACCGATCGTGGAATCTGGCACTTCATAGAAAATACACAACCGCAGCTTAAACACTTGACATAATAAACAAATGTCTTTCCTTCGTTTTCTAGCCCCAGATTAGCGGGTTTTGTGTTGCATAAATTAGCCCGAGAATCGCTAGAAGAGGAAGCCTCAGTGTTCTGTTGGTTTTATATTAAAAAGGTTTCAATAGGATGGCACAGTCGCAGATACGGGGGTGTGAATAGTGTGGTCTCAGGTATTATTCACCGCTGGTGGTAGACAATATTCTCTAGCGTGATGACGTAAAAACTGTCAGTGTTCTTAAATGTTATTTCTTATTTCCACACACCCCCTTGTATATCAATTTTGTGGACTTCGAAAAAGCTTTCGACGGCATATACCGTACTGTGATGTGGAAAATCCTGAGACATTATGGAATCCCAGAGAAATTCATTAAAATCACCCACAATTTCTAACGGGAGGCCTCATGCACAATAGTATACAAAGGAAAACTATCAGAGCCCATCACAGTACACAGTAGAGTCAGACAGGGATGTATGCTGTCATCAACAATTTTTTCATGGTCATAGACTGGGTCATGAGGCAGACAACAGAGGGAGAGAAAACTGAAATACAGTGGACATTTAACAAACAACTTGAGGATCTAGACTTTACAGATCATTTGTGCCTTCTATCACATAGACAGCAAGATATGCAGGAGAAAAGAAATAGATTAGTGACAGAAGCAGCAAAGATGGGACAAATCATACATTTAAATAAGACAAAGGAAATGAGAATAAATAACAGGCAGATGGACTCGATGAAGATCAACGATCAGGTCGTTGAAGATGTAGAAAGCTTTACATTTCTGAGGAGTAACATTGACTAAGGCAGAGGAACAGTTGGTGATGTCTGCTCAAAGATAAATAAAGCCAGATACGCTCTCAATACCTTTCGACCAATGTGGAACTCCTCAGCTATATCCAGAGAGAATAAAATTAGAATCTTTATCTCCAATGTGAAGTCAGTCTTGCTGTATGGCTCAGAGACATGGCACGCCTCAGAGAGTGTCACTTCCAAGCAACAGACATTTGTAAATAGGTGTCTTTGACGGATCCTTCGTATAAGATGGCCAGACGTAATGCATAATATAGAGCTAAGGAAAAGATGCAGACAACAGACAATACAAACATAAATTAAGCTAAGAAAGAGGGGACGGATAGGATATAAACTCAGAAGAGAAAAATTAATAATTGCCAGAGTTGCCCATGACTAGAACCCACAGGGGTAAAGTAGAGTGAGGAGGCCAAAGAGAAATTGGAGAAGAACTATTGAAGAGGAGGCTAAGGAAATTGGAATGACTTGGGCACAGCTGAAAAAGTCAGCCCAAAATATAAACCGACTTAGAGCAAATGTTTCTGCCCTATGTTCCACAGAAAACGAAAAGGAATGATGATGATGAAGTTGATTTTGGTGTTAAGTTCTTAACAGAATATAATAGGTTCCTACAGCAGAACATGGACCTTGAGGTCCACCAAGAACAAGAAAATGTCACGGAAAGATGTGCGTCTGTGCAAAAAGAATCTCTCAGGCAAGTTAGACGTAGATTTCCCTCAGCTAGAGATACTTTTCAAGGCCTGTCAAAACTGCGCCCTGTGATAATTTTGAACAAGGTCCCATTTTCAGAGTTACTTTTTATACACATTGCAGAAAACAATTTCATCACTGTCAAGACCACTAATATTGTAAATTTATAGTAACACCAATGCTAATGATAAATAAGGCTCGTCCTTCCAAAGGTACGACCACAACATGTAATGACTGACACAGCAAGATAACACTTTCCACAGGTACTGCCCTTTAATATGATATACACTCACAAATAAAGGCTTCACACGGCCATGAAAAGCGTATGAATTACAATACGAAATAACCAATGTAACTTGCTTCACTCCCAGCTCAATCTATCAATACAATACATTCTAGTATGCCCTACCGAATGAACATCATCGCTGACTATCGCTCACTAGCGAAACACTGTGCCAATGGTACTCTCAACACATAGACACTTTACAACTCTGCTATCTATGGACAATGTCCACTAGATCCTATCCACATCTAGAATTACAACACATAATCCACCCAGCATGAAATATGGGAAGTACTATAATAATCCAAACATGGCATACAATTCACCACAAGAATGCTGGCGAGTGAAAACAAATCTGCGACCTTCCTCGGCCGCTGACTAGGAAGAAACTACCTTTTTGTGCCCAAAACTTGTTCCCGTTTCCTGTCCGGTCACCTGATCTGGACAAACAGCGTCTCTCAGGGTTGCCAACAACCCAAGGTGGCCAATCTGAAATTTCGGAGAAATAGCGACGTGACATTCACCCCCCCCCCCCTTCTTCTCCCTTTTAAGAAAGAACACGTAGTTTTCTTCCACTGGAGGAGCTTCGCCCAACCCCGTTCGGAGTCCGGACGAACCAATGCCATCACAGCATCTCCTCGTCTGAACCGAGAGAAAGCCACCGTTCTAACATGCCCAAAGTCAATACAGCATTTATCAAGCTACCACAACACACAACATAAGTAAGAAGTAAGCTATCCCTGGTTCTGGTAGTCGTGAAAAATAACAACGATTGTCCACCCCTGGTCTATCAAAACACAATATATAGTACATTCATATTTATTCTTGTCTAGGCATCCACAACAGTAAATAATCTCATAGCATAGACAATCATTTGTAACATGGTTTAAATATACGTTAAATTGAAATCTGTAGCAAATTGTCTTTATGGCATCATGATACATAGTTTACAAATTTACACCATCGTATAGCATGATCTTTAAAGTTTACAAAACACTTATATTCTAATCAGCGAAGTACTGGAGGCGCGGGTCAGACTCTAAGGTTCGGTTCGTGTTAACCGAATACCTTAACAGCATGCACACCCGCCCCCTGTCCCCTGCTATTGCTGAACTATCAGCAGGTGGTATGAAGCAACGTCATGCGCTTCCACCTGACTGCATCACACGCACCCCACCTATTCGCAAAAGTTACTCGCGCAACCTCGGTATTGTCTCGTAATGACAATACCTCGACGAATTTAACCGGCGTGACCTCATTAAACACTCATCTGAGTGTGCGCTAACTAGCACTCAGGGGAACGTTGCGGACCCATACCGCGCGTTACTCGCTCTCAGGCCCTCAGATCTTCCTTTACCGTTCCTACTCATATCACTTGTCACTTGCCGTGAACCCCGCCTCAGATGTACTCTTCCGTCAGATGGTGATACTTCGACCCCCCGATCGTCCGCCTCGGGACTTTGGTGTTGCTGAGCCTCTGCTCCAGCCACACCCATGGCATTATGCACTCCTCGTACATTGCAGACGATTAAATCGGCGATCGGGTTCTCGAGGACAAACGCGTTCATTCTCCCTGAAACAAACGGAGTGTCCACCTTAATGCATGCCTGGGGGTAAGACTCCACTTTGCCCCCAAACGTGGTGCACTTTACAGTTTTGCCCATGAGGCAGGATTCGTCGATGCACGACCGACGCAACACGATTGTGGTACATCCAGTATCCCTCAACACCGAGACTGGTCTATTTTCCACCACACCTTTGTGGAGAGCCACCTTGCCAGTCTCATGGACCGCCGACAGACATGGTACCACATGCCCGCAGTGTAGCACTATATTGTCGCCCGAACTAAATAGCGGACACACCCCACACAGCCCTCGCTATTGACTGTGTCCAACAAAACCGCCGAATTCGCATGTTCAATTGGAGTAGCACACGTGTCAGCATAATGACATCTGCTTCCACAATTGGTACACGTGCACTCCCTCTTCGACTCATTGCGTGAACTCTTGCTGGGGCTTTTAGCTGGCGAAGATCGTGCATCAGAGTCGGGAGATCGACTCTCTGAGGACCCACTCCTCTGCTTGGGATTTTTCGTTTTATACCAAAACCGATCTTCGTCCCGAGACTCTTCGAATCACACCTGTTTTCGTGTTTGGCGCTCCCCTCTGTCGCTATCACTTTTAAATTGTCGGTTATGCAAGTTTGACCGGCTATTCCTATGGGCTTGGAAATTATCATAATTTCCTCTGCGTGGCTGATAGGGACTGGCGTGGTTGATATCGTACCTCTGCTCTTGGCCCCTGTCTGCATCACCTGACTGATTTTGCAATGGTTGACGTTGTAATTTGCCGACGCCTGCGACTAATGCGTCTGACAGACCTGACTTCTGAATGGGTTTGCCCGGGTGGGCAAGGACATAATGATGCCCCAATTGGGCCATGGACTCAATGTCTTTTGGCTGGCGCTCTTGAAAGAACGCCACCAACTCAGTTGAGCACGACGACAACATTTTGTCTCGTAGCATCAAGTCTAGCAAGCCAACGTAGTCCTTATTAATCCCTTCCATCTCAATCCATCTGTTGAGCATGAGTTTTATCTTCGAGATAAAATCCTCGAAGTCGTGGTCCGCACCTGCATCTCGTTTCTAAAACGCGTCCGGTACCCGTCAGCAGTCAGACGGAACTTCAGGAGCAACCTTTCCTTTACTTTGTCGTAATCGGCCCTTTCTTCTAGCGGGAGGCTGTAGAAAGTCTCCATCGCGGGCCCCACTAGCAACGTGGATAACAGAGATGGCCATTGATTTCTGTCGGCCTTCCAAGCCACGCATTCCCCCGCGAACCTCTCCAGGAAAAAATCTAAACTGTCGATTTTATCATTAACGTTCGGCAGACGCAGCCTAAAGGGACGATGGGACCCCCCAAGAGTCGAGTTCTGACCACTCGCACTCACCTCTAATCTCTTCAATTGTATTTTCTTATCCATCCTCATACTCTCCTTCTCTAATTCTATTTCTCTTTCCATCTTCTTTTCTTCTAATTCTCGCTCCATCTTCTTTTCTTGTAATTCGAATTCTCTACTTTTTAGCTCTAGCTGTTCACCTTGAGCATCTCTTAAGGCATTCTGGTTTCCAGCTGAATAAAATTTTGCTTTAGCAAAATCCATCAGTTCTTTCTGGGTGTACCCACATTCTTTGCCTATCTGAATGAAACCCTGTAGGTCCATGATGTACACACAGCTGTCTTTATTATCTTCTGCAATAGATTCTTACTGTGAAACTACACAACCGTATTTACTGTAAACACTTCACTTATATCACAGATAACTCTCTGCTCACAAAGTATGCATAAATGATAGTAAATATTGATATCACTTCTCAAATTTACACATAAATATGCATGTAAGTATATATCACCTCACCCCTCACTGTCTACACATAATCCATTTCACCTCTTCTTGTACAACTATAGTCTTACTTTGCCACTTGGCTACCGTCTCCTTGCTCTGTAGATTTGATCCTTCAGACCACTTAGTCTCTGAGATACCCTAAAAGACCCTTACAATAGTTGACAGTTGTAAAGCATCAGCTGATGACACTTCTTGGTGCTATGACACCACTGTACCACATTGACAATAAATCAGCTTTATAGTCCGTAGTCTGTTACTGGCACTCACACTAGTGCTGTACTCTGACAATATGTCAATTCTTAATACTCCATCTTACATAAATGTTTACATTGGCAAAATGAGCACTACACAGATGAAAAGACACACACCAAACACTACGAAAAAAATCCCAGTCATGAGGAATAAGATGATAGACAAAGTTGAGCAGAAGTAGATTAGTATATACAATTCGTGACTGCACACGAACAAAAACAAGGGATACATGTAAATGTATTTACAAGATAGCAAGATGAAACGAGAGAACACACCACTTAAACACAACAAAAGAATTACTGAATGTGTGAGACAATGTAAATACAAACTACACTGGTACATCTAACACGAACAAGGCTTGGAATTTTAAGTAGGGCAGTCGCAGGAAAACCGTCTGCCTTACTCCACCACTAAACATACACAGCCACACCCTAGAAAGAAGTCAGTCTAATTCAATCTTTTCCCACAAGTAGGAACAGAATGAATTAAACTCGCCACCCGTCTACCCTTAAACACACGAATACAATATTAACACAGTAGACTAAACGACAACTACACTTAACAATGAAGGACTGAGAGCTAACTCCTTCACCACCAACTCAGAAGCAAAATAAACTAAATACCAAATAAGCAATACTAGCCATATAACATCAAAATATATAATGTAAATACCCCCAAGAAATAGGAACATATAGTGACAGATCCCACCTAACTAACTAACACCCTATACAAAAATGCAGACTAAGTTTCTATAAAGAAAGCGAGGAAAACGAACAAAATAAAAGGAAAGAGAACAACAACAAACCAATAAACAGACCACAAGAAACAGACGTAGACCAGAACACAGCTTGTTGATACCCTAACAGGACCCCGACATAACTGTCCCACTACTAGAGAACCCGACTGAACGATAAGTAGTATCAGGTGAATAGACAGAAAAGAAAATTTTTAATGAAAATAACAGAATTTAAAGGAAAAACAACAAAAAAACATAAATATAACAAATGTACAACGATTTACAAACAACAAACTTACTGAAGCTCCAACGACGATCCACCATGTAGTTCCTCAGCACCGATGGTGAAGATGAATACAAAACAAACGGATCACCACACTTGACATAAAGTTCCAGAAAATGTTCTCCACTGTGATATCCCGAATATCCCAACTGAATAACCAGAATACTGTTCAGAAAACCAGACTTCTTCGCAAGTCTGTGTGCCAGCAAATACAAATCTGTTCTTTGGCACTATGATCTGCACGTGTCCACACAAAGTTCACTTCACAGTTCTACTCTTGAGAAAAGCAACAGTCTACAGCACCATAAATTCCAAGGTCACGACAGAGGCTTTGATATTCACCCACTGGACGGGCACATCAGTACAGTACGGTCACGTCAGAGGCGTTGATATTCACCCACTGGACGGGCACATCAGTACAGTACGGTCACGTCAGAGGCGTTTATATTCACCCACTGGACTGGCACATCAGTACAGTACGGTCACGTCAGAGGCGTTGATATTCACCCACTGGACGACCACAACATGTAATGGCTGACACAGCAAGATAACACTCTCCACAGGTAATAATAATAATAATAAATTCTTTAAGCGCCAAACACGGCGCATAAGGCAGAAACCAGTGCTCTCCAGGTTGTTCGTTGTGACGCCACTCCTCTTAGCTCTTGCACATTATTTAGGCCCAACGTTCTTCCTTCTCTTATTATTGTTCTTCTGAGTGTTTCTTTTGGTCTTCCTTTTTTCCGCTTACCCTCAGGAACCCAAGTGAGCACCTGTAGTGGTATTCTGTTGTTTTGCATTCGTAGGACATGACCGATATATGACCATCGTCTTTTCCTTATATAGTCGGAGACATATTTCTGTCTAGAGTCTTCTCTTATTTGTCGATTAGTCTTGAATTCTTTCCAACTGATGTTCATGAGTTTTCTAAGACATTTGTTCTCGAATGTATTCAGCTTGTTCTCCAATGATTTTGTTATTTTCCAACTCTCACAGCCGTATGTTAACACTGAGATAACATTTGAATTAAACAGACGAAGCTTGGTATGTATATTCAATGATCGTAATTTCCAAATGTTAGATAATCTATTGAAGGCGCTAGCTGCCAAAGCAATTCTAGTATGGATTTCTCTTGTTGTGTCACCATCCTGAGTCATTTTACAGGTACTGCCCTTTAATATGATATACACACACAAATAAAGGCCTCACACGGCCATGAAAAACGTATGAATTACAATACAAAAATACCAATGTAACTTGCCTCACTCCCAGCTCAGTCTATCAACATAATACATTCTAGTATGCCCTACCGAATGAACGTTATCGCTGACTATCGCTCACTAGCGAAACACTGTGCCAATGGTACTCTCAACACATAGACACTTTACAACTCTGCTATCTATGGACAATGTCCACTAGATCCTATCCTTATCTAGAATTACAACACATAATCCACCCAGCATGAAATATGGGAAGGTAAACTTACGTCACAACATGTAAAATTACATCAAAAGGCATATACACAAAGTCAAAAACAAATCAAGGAATGCTACAAGAACTGATAGACCCACAGTTATGATCTTCCCTCGATGGATAGCCCACAGTCCCGTTAGGAGAAAGATGATAACACAAAGAGTCCCAGATACATATGATTGAGTCTAAGAGTTTATCCCCGTTTAAGGTATGAACAGACCTGATACTATAATCTAGTTTAAGGGAAAATATTGTTAGCAAAACAAACTTGCATGAAGAAAGTTATGACAGCAAATAGGTGCCAAAATACAGCGGTAAAATAACACTCAGATCTCCTTTCACTCTATTCATTCAGCCGTGGCCACGTGCGCACATTTATACTTACAGCTTTGCTCGCTGCCTCTGGGAACATAATAAATTTTAGGACCTTCACACAGATCCGTAAATGCAGTCTCGACCAAGAAATCCCCAGTTCCAAAAAGACGTACTGAATTCTCTGTCTCAGGGAACGATTTTTCTGATGTCTGTTAAGTCACATAAAAATTGTCCAGGCACGAAAGTTAGCAGAGCACAGTGTCACTAGCTTAGGTTTCTAGAATTGAGGAATGTCAGATCGGTGTCTACTTTCAGGAAAGTACTATATTTGGTCACCACACTACTAGTCAGAACTCTGTCGGGATGTACTGATATTTTGCTTGCCACAGCGGGCTGATCTGTACTTAAGTGTTATTCTGGAAGAATTAATTCTGGCGCGAAGGCCTTTTACTTCATTTAACTGTTATCCTATCACCTTACCTCTTCATACTCCTTATGGACGATGTCATCAAGGCATGTAAGGAGAGAACAAGAAAGTATTCAGTGGGGTACTGGAAGATGAGACAGGTCTATATTTCGGAGCTGGCATTTGCTGATGATGTTGCCCTGATTGCTAAATCAGAGGCACATCTCCAATCCAATCTGCAAGTCGGAGCTATTATAGACCGAAAGGGAGGCATCAAAGAAGAGTTGGCCACTCGAAAAGCAGCAGCTGGGAGACTTTTTCAGGCCATAAATCGAGGATTCCTCAGCAAGAGAGAGGTTGGTAAGAAAACGAAGATGGCTGTATACCGCTCCACCTATGTCCCAGTCTTGACATACGGATGCGAGTCATGGGCAATGACTACAACCCATAAAAGCCAGATCCAAACCTCAGAAATGAGGTATCTGAGGAAGGTGGTTGAGTAACAAGAAGAGACATGGTACGCAACCAGACGATACGTCAAGGCCTTAAATCCTACCCCCTGCAGACCCAAGTAGAACAGTCCCAATTAAGATGGTTTGGCCATGTCTGCAGAATGGGAGAAGATCGGATACCACGACAAGCATGGGAAACAAAGAGCCAAGGATCCAGACCCGAGGACGACCCAGAGTCCGCTGGGAGGACAACATTAGACAATCTTTGAAGGATCGAGGACTAGAATGGAACCAGGCCAGGAGGAAGACAGCCGATAGGATAGTCTGGCGCTCTCTCTTCCAAACCTCTACACCTCACGGTAGAAGGGGAACGACTAAGTAAGTAAGTAACTGTTACAGTTCATGTAATGAAAGTGCTTAAGTTCTTCACAGATAATGTTCACGTACTAGAACGCTGGCAAAGTTTGGGTACCACAGTATTCACTGAATAAAGAAAAATACATATGAAATATTTAACATATTATGTACTCAATATAACTTACATTTTTAAACTGCAAGCGTATAGCTTGACTTATCATTTAAAACTTTCCCGTGAAATAAGTTATATTTAAAAAAATCATCAATCCTCATGAATTAGGGATACGTGCGTATTCCGTCAACACTCATGAGGCTTCTAGCATTTATAAGTTAGTTTTAGAAAAATTACTCTCGTCTGATTATTTAGCAGTAAAATTAAATCCATTATAGCAACATTGTTGTTTAAGCTAGAAAGTATAATTTATTCTGCTTTCCACTGAAACACGTCACTAGAAAATAATACAGACTTATGTATTAAGCGCTCTGCACCAAATCAACTAGTGAAATAAAATAAGCGATTTAACACTTTAAACACTTCACGAAATACTAGATAATATGTATAATATTTTACCTCCACACAGAATTTACAGGCGATCGCACAACTTTAGAATTATATGCTTATATTTATTGGTAGTCTAGAAGTTCGGCAACATTTTTGCCAAGAACAAACTAAGACTTCGCTGTACAGCTTATTCTCTTAGCACGAAACGTCCTGTCTACTGCGAATTTAGGAGTGAGAATGAAAATCTAGTTTCAAACTCTGGTTATATCTATTAACAGACAAAGAGGTAAACTTTTATTTCGCCAAACCGAAATAATCCCCCTTTCCGTCTATAACGATTACGTTTAACACCTAAACGCATGCCGTAACTGCCACCTACTGACCGAGAGGGCGCGTGTCAGTTGCGAATCTCAGACAACCCGTCTCCAGTGCAGAAACAGTTATTCACACCTCCCCGAGAAACTCATCCTGAGAACCATAACTGACACTTTGCTTTCTCGCACCTTACGCCAAAACTGGCCCTGGAGCGTGAGTGTCATATCACCTGACACTGAAAATCTACCTTGGAAACTACATGTCAGATGCGAACTCCCAGACAAATGTCTGAAACTGCGCCGGGGAGGTGTCAGTTATCACGCTTTTCCTGAGCGCTCACCGAGAAACTACGATTTGACAGGTGAGAATGCAGACTATAGGTCGGCCCTATGTCTAAGACTAGCCAAATATTCACAGTTATTTCGTCAATCTGCTGCGATTGACCGAATGCCTTCTCACGCCAAATCGTCTGGTGAGGGACTGACGCGTTACGTAAGAAGTTTCTCGTTTAATCAGCCATGAAATGCGTTTCTAAATGAGAAACGAAACTGGCGAAAGTGAGAATGGGAAAATATTAATGTATATAGTCGCAAACGAACGAATGCGAAAAACACAGGAAAAAGGTAAAGAGCGACAATAATTAGAGAACACGGGTGGAAGAAAGGAAGATTAAAATATAGAAAATTTAATGATCCTAACTCTCCGTGACACTATAATAATCCAAACATTGCATACAATTCACCACAAGAATGCTGGCGAGTGAAAACAAATCTGCGACCTTCCTCGGTCGCTGACTAGGAAGAAACTACCTTTTTGCGCCCAAAACTTGTTCCCGTTTCCTGTCCGGTCACCTGATCTGGACAAACAGCTTCTCTCAGGGTTGCCAACCATCTAAGGTGGCCAATCTGAAGTTTCGGGGAAATAGCGCCGTGACATCAACATTAGAATAGCAGTACAGAAAAACAACTTTTGTTTATTTTAGAGAGGAACCACAATTTATTAAGAAAGATGGACTTAACATTAAAAGTGAACTGTTTTGGATCAGTGTACTCCAACATAAGGAATTTAAATAGATCGCCGCATGTGCATTTACGTGTGTAGAAATCCCAGTGAGTAATGCCGTAGATGAGAGCATATTCTCTTTTGTACCATCATTTAAGGTTAAAGCAAGAAACAAAATGCAGCTGCATCTTCTTGACGCTATTGTGAAAAATAGAGCCTAGCTGTTGTTTTCGAATAAATGTTGTAAGATCTTCACTGCATCGTCAAACACTATACTTCTCACTAGTGGCGTACTAAGGGTGTGTGAAGGCCCAGTACGCCCTGGGTGACAGCCAGGATAAGGGTATCATCGGACACTATTATGAAAGTACTTACTGCTAAATGTGCACTTGTAAGTGTGTTTATGGGAGGAAGGGTGCAAAAAATAGGATCCACCCTTGGTGCTTCTGGTAAAGGAAATGTAGAAGGTTCCAGCGGCGACGTCACTGACGACCTGTCGCTTTCTTTGCGAGTATGGATATAGTTTGGGTTTTTTTTTTTCGAAAGTGTTTAGCTTTTTTAATGAACGTTTTTGACTTTTGTTCACAGTTTTCAACTGACAACTCTGCCTAGATCTGAGTTTGTTTATTTGTTTTTTTTTTCGTGTCATATTGAGCTGTCATTTCCCTTCATTTATTGAAGAACGCCACCTTGATTTGAGTGACCTTACCTCGGGATTTGGCCGCTTTTCACATGAAAATGTAGCGTCCGACAGGCTTTTTTTTTAAATTCCATTTGTCCGGCTTTTAAACAAAATTAGAAAAAAAAAGAATTTTTGGGGGGGGGGGCTGGCTTTTATGCGAAAATCTTTAGAGGATTTTAATTGTTTTGGCAGGATGACATTTTTACAAGCTCCAACATGTTAAGGCCTACATCAAATATTTAATGAGTAAGGACATGAAAATTGATGACAAAAATGCTTTGATCAATTGACAGTCTGATCAGTTAAGTCAAATCAAATCTGAATGATAATACTTTTTTTCAACCACTGGGCACATGAAAAGTGGATCAAATTATTTGAACAATCAAGAAATGTAGAGTTATATTCGGAACTACTACAAATTGCTCTTTTTTTTTTTTTGCTGTTCCAAAAAATAATGCTAATATTGAGGGGTTTTTTTTTTTTTTTTTTAATGGAAAGTCAGTGGACAAAGGATAGAAACAAATTCACTGTTGAATGTATAAAAGGAATATTACAAGTTCAATACAATTGTAAGAATGTTACATGTACAGACTTCCATGAGCAATTTGAAAGTTGGAGTAAAACGTACAATGTTAAAGACTGAATATTTAGTGATGATGAAACAATAATGCTTGGTGGAAAAAATTATTAAAACATGCATTTTATGAAGACTTAACATTAACAAAAAATTTCGTTGAAGTATTTCTATATATGTTATTATGATTCTGTACATACATGTATTAAATTTGTGAAATTAACGCGCCCTCCTTTGTATACTCGTTTTTTCTTTAAAACTGTCCTCCTATGTCCTTTTTAAGTCAAAAATGAGAAAATGTCCTCTTTAAAAAAAAAAAAAAAAAAAAAATTGGTTACCCTGACCGAGATCAATTTACGGTTTTTTCCCACAGTAGCCCAAAATATGAAAAACCTATGGCAAGGCACAAGCAAAGAAACAAAGTTACAACTGATCAGAGCATGTATATTCCCAGTGGCAACATACGGCTGCGAGACTTGGACACTCAATAAAACAGTTGCAAAAAAGATTACATCATTCGAAATGAAATGCTACAGAAGGATGTTGAGAATATCCTGGACAGAAAAAAAGACCAACAGAGAAGTACTGCACTCACTAAACGTACAGGAACATTGGCTCCTAAATACCATCGCAATAAGGAAGCTGAAATTTTTCGGTCACATAAAAAGACATAATAGCCTGGAAAAAACAGTGATGGAAGGCATGGTCCCTGGAAAAAGGGGAAGGGGTCGACCTAGACGACGGTGGACCCAGGACATCACAGAGAGTCTGAACTTGTCTTTGGCTGATGCAGGTCGACTTGCCCAGAATCGTGATGCGTTCAGAGCAGCTGTAATGGAGACAACGTTCTGAAAAGAATACGTCACATGATGATGATGAGCCCAAAATAGCCCAAAGTGGCCTAAAACGTCGAAAATAGCCTAAGGCGTCCAGACGTTGCCCAAAATTAAAAATCTAAGTATATCTAGTTGTTCTGTAAGGTACAATCTAGATTGTTTTTTTTTTTTAATTTAAGGTGGCAACACTGCTGACGATATATATTTAAAATAAGGATATGACCATTGTGTATTTCCCAAAATGAAGAGTATTCTGATTCTGTGTTACAACCGACTATTGTGTATTTTATCAACTTGCATTAGCCCCAGAGGTAATTGACAATCATGTTTTACAAATCTTTAATTCGAGGCAACAGAGATTATGGAAGCATAATCTATGACTCTGCAGCACACAGTCACAAGATCAAATTCTGGTAAACGGGAAGAATCATTTTCCACTGTCCGCCATTTTCCCCAAAGGTTATTCGCGCAGACAAGTGAGCGTATCACTTCGACACAATGTAAAACACCCACTATTAAACTTTGCTAATTTGGCAAAATACTATTTTAGCGATTTCTTGTTTAGAGTTACTTCCTTAAGTGACTTCCTTATATGATTTCTTGGACAAGCCACCTCAGTGTTCAATTCTATGCATCTACGGATCTAGCTAAGTGACATTTTACTTGTTTCAAAAGTTATGTTCATTCTTTTTTTTTTAGTTACGTTGATTATTTACTTTCTTGTTTCGGTATTTCTTTCAGGTTTTACGATTTTCTTGCATGATTATTGTTCTTTTTTCGCTCATCACAGTGGTTGTTTGCTTTTTCCATCTGCTTGTATCGCTCATTTGGTAGCCTATATGTTTCTCATCATCGTATGTTTTTGTAGTATCTAGGCCTAGGCTATATGTAATTCTTGTCCCTGTCGCCTGTTTGTAACTGGCTGACTAAAACCCGAAACGTCCCTTGTTTCCTGTGAACCGTTAATTTGTAGAACTGATTCCATACTGTTTTATTGGTTTAAATACTTATATACATTAGAGTTACTTCCCTTTGGAATGACCATTCATTGTATATAGGGTTAGTATTAGGGGGTAGGGTTAGGGATAGAGTTAGGGTTATACTGTACCAATTGTGTACTGTGATGTACCTAACAACAATGAAAGGGAAGTAACTCTAAACAAGAAATCGCTAAAATATAAATTTCAACTAAAATGTACGAAAAATATCTTCTTACAAATCTTATAGGTAACAATTATGGGTAAAATCGCAATGACTGTTGCTGAACGCTCCGCAGTGAATATATGTATTTTACACTTAGGGTTAAGGTTAACCCTAATCCTAAAATACACATATTCACTGCAGAATATTTGGCGACAGTCATTGCGATTTTACCAAATTATGATACACAGTGTCTCAAATTTCTAATTCCATAATAAATCATGCTCACAAAATTTATGTTATATGCAAACACACTGCACTACATGCATACACACCTTACAGAGTCACATTTAAAACACAAAAGGAAGGGAAACCTGAGGCCTGTAAACAATAAATAAATATTAGACAAACATAAAGGTATGTTTTCAGGCACCTGCAAGAAATAAAGAAGTAGAAAGCTAGGCAACAGAAAAACAACAGACGTGAGTGGCTTACCCAGGACTTGAACCCAGGACCTTCCATGTGACACCACCGCCTAGCTATGCAAGCAAATCACACTATCCTCCATGCCATCTAGGCATCACCAAAAAATGATGCTTCAGTGATGTGTCATTAGTGCGAACTGCAACACATAACACTGGAAATTTACCTAGGGCAGTCCAGCCTATTAATGACGCAATCACTTCTGTTGTTCCCCTATTATAGTATACAGTATAGGTCAGACTACACAAGACAAAGACCTTAATACTGTGTCTGTTGTTCGTCCATCACGGGTGATGAAGACCACTCTGTTCATCCAATTATTTAGGAATATGTTAGGTTAGTCTATGGGTACGAAGGTGACTGATGAGCCCGATGCGGGCCTGGAAAGATCTCGGACAGTGTGGGCAGGGAATGTTTGCTTCATGTGAAGGTTTTATTACATGGTTCTTTCTAGCTTGTCTCCGCTGTTCTGCTGCTGCTCTTCTGGATGATTCGCATGCCGCTGCACCTTTACGAAGAGATGTGCGCCAAGCAGTTCGGTCTTGCGCAGCAGCTTCCCATGTGTCTGGGTTTATGTCAAAGGTTTTCAATGACGTCTTTAACGTGTCTTTGAAGCGCTTCTTTTGGCCACCATGGGAGCGTTTACCCTTCTGCATCTCACCATAAAAGAGTATCTTTGGCAGTCGATGGTCTGGCATGCGGACTACATGACCTGCCCAGCAAATCTGTGACTGCATCAGAATAGTATCAATACTAGGGATACCAGCTCTGTCAAGAACGGCGGTATCCGGGATCTTGTCTTGCCATTTGATGTTCATAATCTTCCTGAGACAGACTGTATGGAAGTGGTTTAGCTTCTTTACGTGGCGCCTGTATACAGTCCATGTTTCACATGCATATAGCAGCACTGGAAGCACCGCAGCTCTGTACACCTTCAGCTTTGTCTGTAGACTAATGCCACTTCGATGCCAAACGTTGGTGTATAGTCTGCCAAATGTGCTGCTGGCTTTGGAGACACTGTGTCTAGTAAATGATAGAAGACTAAGTACAGGACAGAGGGTAAGTTGTGCAATTGTATAAACATTTTAAACACATTAGGAAGGGAAACCTGAGGCCTGTAAACAGTAAATAAATATTAGACAAACATTAAGGTATGTTTCCGTTCCTTATGTGTTTAAAATGTTTATATAATACCAAAACATACCCTCTGTCCTGTACTTATTGTTCTTAGTCTTCTATCATTTACTAGACACAGTATTAAGGTCTTTGTCTTGTGTAGTCTGACCTATACTGTATAATAGGGGAACAACAGAAGTGATTGCATCATTAATAGGCTGGACTGCCCTAGGTAAATTTCCGGTGTTATATGTTGCAGTTTGCACTAATGACCCGTCACTGATGCATCATTTTTTAATGATGCCTAGATGGCAGGGAGGATAGTGTGATTCACTTGCATAGCTAGGTGGTGGTGTCACACAGACGGTCCTGGGTTCGAGTCCTGATTAAGACACTCACGTCTGTTGTCTACTTTTCTACTTCTGATATTTACTTATGGAGTCACAGTATGGCAGCATGCAGGAAATCGTTCTACCCATCTGTCAAAATACGAGGTGGCCTTAGGAGTCCTCACTTTGAAGAAAGAACTAAGACTAAATTCTTTAGCTTGTTCAATAGATGATATCTCAATCTGTTGTGACCCGTGCAGAGTCTGAAGATTACCACTTGTTCTCTTCTGTTGAGCTGGTAGTATGCATCATTTTGTGTTTGACCTGGATGCTCTACATCCCATTTGTTTCTCTATCTGATTCTGATAAAACTCTTTGCCTCCTCGAAAGTTATACTTGCATCAGGCTGAGGTAGATTTCCACCTTCCTTTGCCAATCTGTTTAACCTCTTCATTGCCGGTGATATTACAATGAGATGGGCTTCATTGGATCACAACACTTTTGAAACGTTGACATAGTTTGTGAAGCACTATTCTGAAGTCATCTAGGTCTGTATTATTTTGGCTTTTCAGCATTGCAATTACTGACTGTGCATCGGTAAAGAAAGTGACTTGTCTATTTGTGCTTTCCTCTGTCATAACCTCTGCTACAGTTTTCAAGGCCTCTGCTCTAAAGTTACTTGAGTATTGCCCTGTTGCCATTGACAGCTTATTCCGTGCACCAGTGCTCAAGGTCAGAAAGACATCGTCACCTCCATTTTCTGTTGCATTTGTTGCTGATCCATCTGTGTATGCATGAGTCCAGGTGTTACGTGAGAAATGTTTCTCTATGTATTTTGTGGTAACTTTGATTTGCCACATTTACAGTGATTTGATAGATGTGATGCCACTTTCCTGTATCAGCAGTTATTCATCTTATTTGGAATTGAAAACACAATATATATCCTAATTATAAACCATCAGAGGTTGAAGGGATATTTCTCGTCACCAGAATAAAAAAAAAATAAATAAACAGGGTACTTAAAAATTCCCAGCAAAAAAGTAATTAGGCTGCCTACTCTGACTATAATTAAGAAAAGTTTATTTTAGTATAGAGGAATATTAATGTGCAGAATGTCTACAATAAAATGATATGAAAAACAGAATAACAATATTAGATCATTTACAGGATTGCAATTCACCCCTATCAGTAGAAGAGGTGTATAGAATAGACAGACTTAAAGAACTGCACGATATAGTAAAGCAGTATGCAACCAGAACTAAAAACAAAAATAATATGTAAGGATTACTGATGGTGTAGTGGGAAATTGAATGTGTAATAAGGTTCTCATAATACATATTGATAATAACAAATAAATAGTAAACCAGGTTTCATCACAAACACCCCAGACTTCACCCCTTCCTATTTTCTTTTTACATGCACAACAACTGTAGCCTACATTAACTCTCTGCTTCCAAAATTATTACTTACACTGTGCCTCAATTTTGTGTGTGTGTTTTTTTTTTTTCCCCAAAGAATTCTTAACAGCAGAATATACCATGTTTTTGTGTAAATTGTTTATGTGAACATGCACTTATTATATACTAAACTGATATGAAATTGATAGGGAGTCAAGATGTGCAGTGTTTCTCCATTAGTATTAACACAAGCATAATTGGAATTTCTAAAAGCACAATGCATGTAGTAAAAAACACACCAACAATGTTAACAGTAGAATATGAACTTAATGAAGGCAGTTTATTGTTGCAGTCAATGAAACTTGCTTTCCTAGTCTTGGAACATCAAGGTAATTCATATATGACCATACCTACAGTGCAGTTCGGATAAGTAGAAATTGCTGGGACCACCTAAAAAACTTCTGCTTATAAGGAGTTTGCTCAGAGCTGGACATTTTGCAGTCAGAATAAAAGAGAAAGTAAAAAGTAATTATTTTTACCCTTTATTTACAACTGTTTCATCATTTGAGTAGTATTTTTCCACTTTTCAAAAGCAAATTAAAAGCATAAAGTATAGCATCATGTCCTTTGTTTGTACCTTAGATGCAAATACCAGAACATTTAAAACTCATCATCATCAGTTGCCATCTCCACAACGAAGGTTAGCTGTAATGGATCTCCAACGTCTTCTGTCTCTTGTCTTGATGGTGCACTCTGACAGACTCTTTCCTGTCCATCTCTTGATGTTGTCTTCCCACTTATAGCGCTGTCTTCCCCTTGCACGTTTGCCTTCAACTCTCCCTTCTGTTATGGTCTTCTGCAAGGTGTTATGCCTTTTTATGTGGCCAAAGTATTTTAGCTGTCGAACTTTGACCTCCCTCATTAGTTCTCTTTTCATACCTAGATTTTCTAGGACCTGCTTATTTGTTTTCATCTCTTTCCATGAGATACGCCCCATTCTTCTATATATCCACATTTCAAGAGCCTCAATTCTTTCTTCCAAATGCTTATTCATCATCCATGTTTCTGCACCATACAGAAATGCAGAATATATATAACACTTTATGATTCTCAGTTTTAATTTGTGAGATAACTGTTTGGATGTCAGTATATGTTTCATGTTGTTGAATGTAGCTTTGGCCATTCCTATTCTCTTCTTGATTTCTGTTTCACATCTGCCATCTTCTGTTATTATATGACCGAGATATACGTAGCTCTTGACTTGTTCCAGGATTTCCCCATTTACGCTTATCTTTAATGTGGGTTTATCGTCTGTTTTGCTAATTATCATAGTTTTTGTTTTCTCAGTATTAATGTCGAGTCCATATTCATGACTTATACTGTTCACTTGCTTCACTAGTTCCTGTAACTCCTGTTCGCTTTCAGCTAACAACACGGTATCATCTGCATATCTAAGGTTGTTTATTGACCTTCCACTGATGTTCAGTCCTGGTATTTCCTGTATCTGTTTGAAAATTTTTTCAGTGTATAAATTAAATAGGCAGGGGGACAGCACACAACCTTGTCTGACACCTCTTTTTATGTCTATGTATGGTGAATAATTCCTTCCAGTTCTTACTGTGGCAGTTTGCTCCCAATAAAGGTTACTGAGTATTCTTATATCTTTTCCATCAATACCTATGTCTTCGAGGCATTCAATTATTTTCTCATGATGGACTCTGTCAAAAGCCTTCTTATAGTCAATGAAGCACATATACATACTTTTTTGGACCTCTGTATATTTTTCTGCTAATATTCTTAGGCAAAATATTGCCTCTCTTGTTCCACTGTTCCATCTAAAACCAAACTGTTCTTCCTGGATTTCGCTGTCTACTTTACTTTTTATTCTTTCCTGTATGATTTTGAGCAGTATCTTAATTGCATGACTCATCAGGCTGATTGTTCTGAAGTCTGAACATTCTGTTGCATTTGGTTTTTTGGGCAATGTTATAAAAACTGATGTCTTCATGTCGTGTGGTATATATCCTGTATTGTATACATCGTTGCATATTTCTGTGATTGTATCTATACCAAAGCTCTCCAGAGCTTCTGTCATTTCAATTTTTATGTTATCCATGCCTGCTGATTTTCCTTTTTGTATCATATGAATGGCATTCTCTACTTCTGATCTGAGAATGTTTGGGCCTTCATTAGAATCTGGTGATGGTTTTTTACCTCTGTTGTCCTCGAATAATTCTTTTACGTATTCTGCCCATCTGTTTGATATGTCTTTCTCATCAAGTAATATTACACCATTTTTGTTCTTGATACAGCTTCCTCCTTGTGCAAACCGTGACCGATTTGATAATTTCTTTATTTCTTCATGCATATCTCTTGTCCTGTGCTTTGCTTCCAAGTCTTCTATTTCCTTGCATTTTGTTTCTATCCACCGTTCTTTTGCTTCTCTACACATAGTACGTATGTCATTGTCTATTGTTTTATATTCTGGAGTGTTTTTTGCTTTCTTTCTTTCGGTCATTTTATTCAAGATGTCATCTGTCATCCAAATTTGATTTTTCTTAGACTCCTTTTTAGGTAAATTTGCATTTGCTGATTGTATGCTTGTTTTTAAGCATTCCCATTTTGCGGTTGCTTTTTCTTCTGGGTTTTCTCTTCTATACTGCTCCATGCTTTCTGTCAATAACTGTTGATATTTATTTTTGACGTCGATTAAATATTTCTGTTTTATATCTGGTTGTTTCAGCGCTGATATTTCTATCTGGGGTTCCTCCTGTCTTCTGTCTTCTGTTTAAAACTACATATTTCATAATGAAACACTGTGACAAATGAAAATCACAAAATAATGCTATTGGAAGCTGTGCTGGTGTAATGGTTACCACATTGCACTAGCGATCAGGTGTTCAAGGTTCACGCCGGGGCCTGGGCATTTGAAGAAGTATCACCGACCGGGATTTTGACTGAATAACCTAAACGGCTCCTGAGATAAACCCTCTGTGGATGGGAAGGAGGGAAGCTCCTAACCAGGTTGAGAGGAAAGTCCACAGGTTCCCCAGCCTCACAATGACATGTCATTGGGCTGAAAGCCCAAGTGCTGCTGGTTACGAAAAAAAAATTTTTTTTTAAACAAGTTAAGTATAATATCACATAAATATTTAGACAATTGTTTGTGGTTTTAAAAGTTTATCTTTAGCTTTGTCTTTCACCTGTGACTAGTCATTAACTGTAGCTTTAGGTCAAGTTCTGTTGGTTTTTCAATGGCCAGGCAAAACCCACTCATCAGCTAAATGTAACATTCCTCATCTCTCCCATCATTTGATAATGAATTATGACTATCAACTCAATTCTCTTAATTGTCGACTATGTTTTCAAGTAAATGTGACACATTCATTTTCTCAGGAGAATTAGAATTTGTAGATACTTGGCTTGTCACATTTCTGTGGTATTTTAAAGAAAACCATAATCATGTGATTCGTCACAAAACTATAATAAAAATGCCAAAGCATGTACACATGCTGTTTAACTTACTCAGATTGATTGCTAAAACAGTAACAGAAGTCACTTTATGGTTTTAAAATATAGACTAGATCAGTGGCAGGGAACCTATGTGATGTGAGGATCTACTTTAGAAACACTGAGCTCTCTAAAGATTTGCCTTGATACAATCATATCTGTTTCAGGTTCTAGAGTATAAAAAATGTTGAAGAAGTGCAGCATATAAAGTTACTTGCATCTCTGCAGCATAACCCTCTTACTGCAGTTCTTTCAACAAGGCATTGAAAAACTGAAACTAAATTATATTTTACCAAATGAAAATGTCACTTCAAATAAAGGATCCCATTCTTATCTTATGCAGTCATAAATAAAGTGAATTTTAATAAGGCTTCTCATAGGATATCAATGGAAACACAGAATAAGTACCATTAATCCTGGGGATATCACACTTTTAAATACCAATGAGAAAGAGTAAGTCCTTAGTTTGCTATCGTTTTTTTAATTTTTATTTCTATCATGTAAAGATCTACCAAATCATTGCCTGTGATCTCCTTTATTTTTAAGTTTGGAGATAACTTTGGGGATTATGGTATGTTCACTGCTGGTGTGAAATGCTTAAACAGATATGGGGATATGGGAAGATAGTAACTGTGGGTCACAGAAATATTGAAAGTGAAAAAGGAAAGGAGAGAATGAAGTAATGGAAAATGATAAAGTATTTATTTTAAAAAAGCATATTTGTTTATGGCTAATGCAGTTGCATTAGGCCCCACCATTTGACAGTGATTATTGCTGTGAGGTAATGCTGTTTAGATATTGGTGTAAATATATGTAGTATGTCTTAAAATTATACCTATCATCTGCTATATTTCGTTGTCTTCAGGTTGAAAGAAATATGGAATCTAATGTCGCACGTCTAATTACAGAAATGAAGCAGGAAACAGACTATGAGGTATGTCAAATGTTTCTGCCCCATGTAATTCCTCTGGGTCTCTGAAGAGACAAAGAAAGAATATGCCTACTGCACTCTTGCATGTCGTACAAAGCGACTTGTGGGGTTGTGGATGGGGCTGGCTACCTCATTATGTTAAACAAATTGTCACAGATACCACTGCTGCAAGTGTATGTGAATGCTTGGTGCAGGCTTCTAACAAGTGGTCCAGCTGTAATGGTGTCTGTATGCTCTGTTACGAATGCAAAAAGAAGATGAATGAAAATATTGATATTTGGAAGCTTTCAAGGATGCATTCTTCTTCTTTGATCCTTAGCTGCCGACTATCAAAGCAGTCAGTGGCCATCATGCCTGGTGGCGTCTTGTAGGGCAACAACAAACTGATTCCACTTTGCTCGGTCGGTGGCCATCCTTTGTACATTGCCCCAACTCTGGTTCATTCTTTGTGTGATAGGGTGGGCGAGATGATGATGATGATTATATTGTGATGTGTGATCACTCTCTTTTCACACTCGCACCGACCCGAACAACAATAAAACTCTTGATTCTGAGGCAGGGGCTGTATTTATTTTTACAACCCATTCAGTGACTAAGAGCACACTGAAACAAACATTAAACAAACCAAACACTAAACAAAACACCCAACAGTGCTCGATTGCTAATGTGCTCAAGGCATCTAGCCTACACTCTGGTGTCTAATTTCGTTTCTCTCTCGTCTGGGCTGATACTAGGAAAGCCCGCTGCTGGCCATCACACGCTTTATATAGACCGCTAAGCCTAAACACTCAACTTAGTCCGCGCGCGCAGTAATTGCGCTACTTAAACAACACTCGCGATATTTGCTCTATTAGGCATGAAAACACAAATATACACAACTATTTCTAGAGCAAAAACACCACTATCAAATATAACACACAACTATGCACCAAAACTAATTTTTAGGCGTTATTATGGCCTAAGTAATATATTTTCATGAAGACTTTTCACATCCCAGAATGCTGCGCGCACATAGAAAATATATGGGCGATAAATATGCCTTACATGAAAAGGGGGGGCCTCCGGGGTGTCTTTACGGCCCCATCACATATCTCCCTCCTGATTTTGTTGTCGTCCCGACAACATCACTACCTCTCTACCTCTGGCGCTTCACTTGTAACCTCTTAGATCGTTGATGCTGCGCAGGACTCTTTCTGAGCGGCGATGCTTTGGGCTGAGCTTCTGTAATAGGTACAGCCCGGCTGGGGACCCTCTTGGTCGTCATGTCCCTACGTTGTCGGACTGGCAGTTGCTGTGGTCTAGAAGACTCGCTCACCTGTGCCGCGTCGCTGTCTGCCCGTGACATCTGCCTGTCAGTGCTTGCAGCTGTCGACTTTGCAGGGAGATCGCTCTTGACGTGTTTTCCACTCATTTTGTGTGGACGGTGGCTTACGTTCCCCACAATCTGCCTTTGATGAGTCTCCTCTGCTGAACCTTGATTTGCATTCCCTCCTATCTGCTTAGGACGGGTTTCCTCCCCTAGACAACGGCCAATTCTCTCGGCGCCCTTAGTGTGACAGTTGTCGTGGCCATCTCTTGGATTGCGCCCTAAAGGCAACCTGGTTGTGGCAGTACGTCTCTGGAAAGAGCTCCTTGAGGGACAGGCGGATATCAAATGTTCAGTTGACTTGCATCTAAAACATCATTTGGGAAGAGGGCCTTGAGGGCACTTGGCTGCCATGTGGTCTGACAGGTTTCCACTATTGTAGCATCTTATCTTTCTGGGCTTCCTCTGTGCCATGGGTCGCCCCCTGCTGCCCTTACACTCTTGACCGCCAATGCAGCATACATAACTTGCTTCCATGCCCTGGACCGATGGTTTGCTGTCAAACTCTACTCGTTCATTCCTCGCCAGACTCCGGAATCCCTTTCTGAAGATCTTGGTTTGATGTACGAATACATCAATACCTCCATCATCTGGCGTGATGAACCCCCATCCCCTGTGGACACTATACCACTTGCAAACCCCTTTTCGCCTTGTCGGTGCAGCTGCGTTTGTTGGTGCTGTCAGCTCACAGCTTTCCTTGACAACAGCCTGACTCTCACATACAAGAAGGTCTAGTTGAGGTTCCTGCGGACACACCTCCTCGTCTTGCGTTGGCTGTTCCCGCGGCTGGCATAATGCTCTCTTTCTCTGCACCTCCTCTTGTGCTGGCGAACTGGCCTGTGACATCTGTGCTAACTGGAACTTTACAAGAGATAATTCTGCTTTGAGTGCCTCCTTTTCATTCTGATCTTCTGCACTTGCTATCTGCACCAGTGTCTCTGGCTTCTTGACTTCACAGAAAACAGCACATTCCCTAGGCCCCTGACTCACGGCCTGGAAATTCCTGGTCATCTCACTGACTAGTGGTCGGTCACCGTAGGCTTCCTCCACTATTTCCAGTAACTTCTCAGGGCTGACCTTGGCTCCGCCACGTATCCGTAATTCTCTAGATAACCATGGTGTAACGTTGTTCCAGATCATGTCTAACTTGTCTTCTGCCCAAAAAGGCGCCACCTTCCACGCGGCCTCTACATATTCCACAAACTCTTGCCAAGTGGGACTCCCCTCTCCACTAAATAACCTTATCTCTGGCCTCTTCACGTACACTACCTTCATATGCGCATTAGCCATCTTGCTGCAAGACCACACTGCTGGGTGTTTACAATATTATATTTGTTCGTTTGCTGTTTGCTCAGTGTCACTGTCTGCCTGATCCTGCCGACGACGCCAATTGTGATAGGGTGGGCGAGATGATGATGATGATTATATTGTGATATTTGACCACTCTCTTTTCACACTCGCAACCGACCGTAATCAACAATAAAACTCTTGATTCTAAAGGCAGGGGCTGTATTTATTTTTACAACCCATTCAGTGACTAAGAGCACACTGAAACAAACATTAAACAAATAAACCAGCAAACAAAACACCCAACAGTGCTCGATTGCTAATGTGCTCAAGGCATCTAGCCTACATTCTGGTGTCTAATTTCGTTTCTCTCTCGTCTGGGCTGATACTATATTTTCATGAAGACTTTTCACATCCCAGAATGCTGCGCGCACATAGAAAATATATGGGCGATAAATATGCCTTACATGAAAAGGGGGGGGGGCCTCCGGGGTGTCTTTACGGCCCCATCACATAAGCAATAAACAAACAAACAAACAAACAAAAGTACTTTTATAAACTAGGGAAATTTCGTACTAGACCTCTCCTGCCGTCATTTAAGCTCATGATGGTCCCATGATCAAAGGTGCTTTTTCCGCATTCCAAATGAAAACTTTCAAGTTGGCTACTAGAATATATTCCTGTGCTGCATGAGGTAGGAACGTGATCTTTTCTTTGTAAGGTTCATTTTCTCTCCTGATATTCTTGGTATGTCCTCAATGTCATTATATTTCCTCATTATATAGCACGTCATTATATTTGTTTATTATATGGTATGTCATGATGTTTTCTCATTAATTGGTATTTCATTATGTTTTCTCCTTACACGGTATGCCATTATATTGTCTCATTATGTCATTATATTTACTCTGTACAAACTGGACAGGTTAGGTAACACCGTAACAACATACGTGCCTGTCTATCCTCTTGAGTGGCCATTAGCTGTTAATAATACCTGATACCACCGTTACTACTAATACAATTATTACTTCTGCTACTAATACTACAACCTAAAGTACTCCTACTCAAAAAGGATTATATTTTAATATTACTACTACCACCACTACTACCACCACTACTACCACCAGCACTTCGAGTACTTCTTCTGACAAATATCCGTTACCCATTTACGCTATTTTATCAATCTCAGTTCTATATACGAGGGGCGTTCAGAAAGTAATGCACCACATCGTTTTTCTCAGCTAATAATGAAGATAGAAGCATGATATTTTGCACACTTTAAATATGGCATGTGCCGATTGTGTGCACTAAATTGCACCGCAACCGGCCAAATAATGCGGCTGCCCTAAACCGTTGAAATGGAGCGTGTTATCAACTTGCGTTATAAGCAGCGAATTGTGATAGAATTTCTCGTTGCAGAGAAGGAAACTGTTGTGAACATTCACAAGCGTCTATGTGATGTGTATGGAAGTTTTGCAGTCGACAGGAGTACAGTCAGTCGCTGGGTTCAGAGAATCAAAGAATCGGGAAGTGAAGATACGGAGTTGCTTGATCGACCGCACTGTGGACGTCCTGCCACAGCCACCAACGCAGAAATTTTGAAATGCGCTGAGGGCATTATTCTTACTGATAGGCGAATCACTACTCAACAATTGGCCTTACAGCTGTCAGTCAGCATTGGTAGTGCAAATGCAGTTATAAAAACTCTGGGATTTTCTACGGTTTGCGCAAGATGGGTTCCTCGAAGTCTCACAAATGACCACCGATTGCAAAGGAAAGCAATTTCTTCTGAATTGTTGGAGCGTTTCAATGGTGATGGAGAGAACTTTTTGGCTAAGATAGTTACAAGTGACGAAACCTGGGCACATCATTTTTAACCTGAGTCAAAAAGACAGTCAAAGGAGTGGCATCATCCGCAATCACCACGAAGAAAGAAATTCAAGACACTTCCTTCAGCTGGAAAGGTCATGATCACTGTCTTTTGGGACATTGAAGGTGTGATTCGTGTGGACGTTATGCCAAGAGGAGAGACAATCAATTCGCAAGTTTACATTAAGACATTGAAAAAACTCAATCAACGTTTTCGCAGAGTTCGGCCGCGCAAGAATCCAGCAGACCTGCTTCTCCTTCACGACAATGCGCGACCTCACACAAGTCTGGCAACACGGGAAGCAATCACCAAATTGGGTTGGACTGTACTACCCCATCCACCCTTAGTCCCAATTTGGCACCCTCTGATTTTCATCTATTTTCTCCACTTAAAGATGCACTCCGTGGGACAAGGTTTGAAGATGATGAAGGAATGATTCATGCAGCGAAGAAATGGCTACATGATCAAGACAAAATCTGGTACGGGCTAGGAATACATGCACTTGTTTCGTGCTGGCATAAAGCCGTACAAGTTGATGGGGATTATGTTGAATAATACCGATGTTTACATGACATATCCATGTATATTGTGCATAAATTTCATGCTTATTGAATAAACAGCTCCTGAGAAAAACGATGTGGTGCATTACTTTCTGAACGCCCCTCGTATACCAAACTAAACAAAGTTCGTTATAATGAATTTTTCGTATTAGTAATACTCATTATTCGAGGGACGAGTGTACCTTCGCTATATATTTCAACTTCACAGAATAGGTTATAGAGAATTTTTTCTTTATGTTATTCTTCGTTAAACGGCGAACGTGTATATTTAGCCTCATCATTTCAACCTCCATTTGTCTTTCTTGAATCTGCATAACGTAACTTTCTTTAACCGGGGGAAGAATGTACTCACCCATATATATATATATATATATATATATATATATATATATATATATATATATATATAGATAGATAGGTGTATATATAGATATATATATATATGGCTAGATATATGTATATATATATATATATATATGAACGTTTCGCAGTGTGTTACAGTGCAGTCCGGATAAATATAAATCACCGGGGCCATCAAAAATACTTCTACTTATCCGAAATTCTGCTTATCAGAATTATGCTCAAAGATGAACATTTAAGTCAGAATAAGGGATAAAGAATGTATTATTGGCAGGGCAATTGTTAACCTATATCGGTCCGCCGATTCAGTGACGTAGACAATAACAGCCTTGCTCCCTGTGAGATAATATGATGGAATGACCAGATATAAAGAAAAACTTAAACCAATGAACAGTGGCCAGCAAGCGCACCAAGAAACCGGCGGAAAGATAAGATTTTAGAAAGTCAGTTGGAAGAAGTCAAGCATTGCACGAAGACGCGTTTGTGACTGTCTTGCTTCCACATTGAGATATTCAATGGAAAGTGTAGGATTCGATATTCTTCAATTGTACCTGCAGACGCAGGAGGAGATATCAAATGATAATAATAATAAAAATCTGCACATACAGATTTTAGCTTAGTGGTTATACGACGTAAGTAGACCCAAGTCTTGTATCGCTTTTCATTTTAGCTCAGCTCGTCTGGTTTTAGATTTTGTAATGATACATGTAACACAAATAGAAGCCGTTAAATGAAAGAACCAAAGGCAATAAAGAAATTGAAAGAACAAAAGGTGGCAAGGATACCTACAAAAGAGATACTTAACCCTGAGATAATCATAACTGTGAACTCAGAGGATTTTGATAATGTGGAGGAATATTATACACCTTACTGGATAGAAGTTAAAAATGGAAAATACATCATACACACTGATAACTAAAATAACTTGATGGGAATGCTGGAGCCTATGTTGTAACATTGACTGTTGATTATTGATTCTACCCATTTCTGTTAAAAAAAAAAATCACTTTTTGACCGACAAGGCTGTTGAATGATTTCCTTAACAGTTGGACAGATTAGAAAATGCAAGTTTGAAACATTCACACCACTATCATCTCCTAATTATAACATCTAACTAGTGGAACGAACGGACTGGTACCTTATGACATAAACCAAGAAAGTAAAACCTCTGGCGGACTTTAAGCCAGTCAAGATCAAACTTGGAGTAGGAAATGAAAAAAAAAAGAAATAAAAAAGAAATAATAAGAAAAAGGAAACCAATTTAGTTACTTACAGAACAGCGCGGTAACACCAGCTTGTACTTCCGTCGAATTTGCCAATGGAAGTCGAAGTCTATTCCGGCTCTCAAATTATTCCAATGGTAAACTCTTTAGAACTAAATGGGTCTAGGTGTTAAATCATAATATCCCCCGCGTGTTTTAACCCCTTGAACCCGCAGTCCCGGTGTTTCGGTTTCTTCAGCTATACCTAATCCTCGCAGTCCCGGTCAGTTTACATCAAAGGCTTTTCACGCGTATCTGAATTCCAATAAACGGGCTATAAAGCTGCGCTACCTTTGGGAGGTGTTAAGTACCTGACTGGACGGGCTAGATGGTAAAGTCTGAATGGATAAATAGTGATTTGCTTCAGAAGTAGTTTGTTCTTTCTTGAAAGGAAAATTAGTGGAAAATTCGCTGTGTGTTAATAAAATAGTGAAGATGTCTAAAAGGGAAAGAAACTGTGCTGGTGTAGACAGACTTTATAATTTATAGGAAGCCAGAAATATGTTATAAGATAGTGGCAGCACCAGCAGTGAAAGTTTATTGAGTGTTAGTTAGTTGCTTATCCTTTACAGGACGTGGCAATCAACCCCAGCTTTTATTGGCTGTTTGTGATTTATCTAGGCAATTTTTACGTTCAGTAGTTTAGTTTTATTGAGTGACGAAATTATTTTCTCTTTAGTGTTAGCTTCATATACGGTGACCTGCTGTAACTGTGGCTCTATGCTCCCTAGGGAACAACTACAACATCTGATCCCATGGTATAAAGCCTACACCAAACTCTATGCTCCCTAGGGAACAACTACAACATCTCCTCCCCTGACATAAAGCCTGCACCAAGCTCTATGTTCCCTAGGGAGCCACTACTACATCTCATTCCATAACATAAAGCCTGCACCAAGCTCTATGTTCCCTACGGAGCCACTACTACATCTCATCCCTTGGCATAGTGCCTGCATCAAGTTCTATGTTCCCTAGGGAGCCACTAACACATCTGATCCCCTGGCATAAATCCTGCACCAAGCTCTATGTTCCCTAGGGAGCCATTTCTACATCCCCTAGCATAAAACCTACACCAAGCTCTATGCTCCCTAGGGAGCCACTACAACATCTGATCTCCTGGCATAAAACCTACACCAAGCTCTATGCTACAATAGGAAGCCACTACTACATCTCATCCCCTGGCATAAAGCTTACACCAAGCTCTATGCTCCCTAGAGAGCCACTACAACATCTGATCCCCTGACATAAAGCCTACACCAAAAATTTACACGTTCTTGCAGCAATGATGATATCTGTAGCAATTTGTTTGACTAGAACAGGCTGCCAGCTTCATGCATAACCTCATGTTATTCGCCTTGTACGACATGCCTGAGGGAGCAGTAATCCAATTATTTATTTGTCTCAGCAGAGACCACGAGAACCACACGGGGCAGTATGTAGAACTGTGACTAGTAAATATTCAACCATTTCAAACGGCGATATTTGTTGTTCTCATGGGCGAACAAAATATTTCCGATTGCATCTTTATGCAAACTCACAAACAAATCTGTGGACTCATTCCTGCCAACATAATCTCCCCAGACAGGTTATCGGTAATATTCTTGATACAGGGATGGTCCAGCGGAAGCTTATATCTCATTATCACCTGTATCGATGGTGCACGACCACATTAGGTAAACACAGATCGTCTCAATCAAAGTGGCTAAATGCCTAAGGTGATAAACGTAACGTGTTATCCGCTGACCGGTCTAATGAGCCTCGATAATACCACAGTTCACCTGGTAAAACATAAATAAGTCTGGGGGCGGCTTTAGAGCAAAAAATGTAGGGCATAAAATATGCCGAATAATGGGACGATGAATGAGGAAAATGAAGAGATACTGCCGGAGAGAACGATAGTTATGAAAAGTGCACCCAAATAATAGGACGATGAAAGAGGGAGAGAAGGGCGCACAAGAACTTGAACATACCGTTTTGTCACACTTAGTTATCTTCAGATCTCAAATGGGTATTCCCGTTGGTGGCAGTTTAACGCAAGCCCTTGTCTCGCAAATCGAGGTGAACTAGTGTTCTCTTAATGGGCCTGGCAATTACGTGCTTTGCTGGCCTTAATGAATGTTAGCTTTATGATAACGGCTACTCCCAGATGATCGGACGTTTATTTTAACCTGTATTCGCCTGTTCAAACAACAACAACAAAATGTATGGCCACATAGTACTGCAGCTTATAGGTGATGAAGACAGAACTTATGCGAGTCCAAATTTGAGTTAGGACAGACAAATTACCTCGACTTATCCGAAAATTCTAGTTATCAGAATTCGACATAGCTGCAGTTTTTTTACAAAGCCAAAGAGGACATTTGGCCGGTACTTTCAGAAATGCTTCTAATTTAGTCGAGATTCCGCGTAAGAGAGTTCCACTTAAGTAGACTGCACTGCGTATCGAATTTTAAAGTTAATCTTTATTAAGCGGAGGAAGCATGTTTTCAGTTCCATATGTTTGACCTACGTGTTATGAATTATATCGATTATTTGTCACGTTCGTACACTTCTTGTTTCATCTTTTCTGTTTTCACTGCGTGAGGAGCATGGAACCACCACAACAGCGTAGACTTACCTCCATATATTTCAACCTCACATAGGGCGAGAATCGTTTCATTTCTAAAGTCGGATTGTGGCGCGGCTTGTATCAGAACACGTGATACTGGCATGATTGCACATTCCACTGGAACAGTGTAGGAACGAAGTCCTGTGTCCGCTTTGTCTTTGAAAGCAAACAGTTGCAGTCCATTCACATCAAAACACGTCAAGGTGAACCCTTTCAGTCGATACAACACTTTTTCTAGAAATAAGCATTAAAAAAAAAAATACAATGTAACTTGAAGACTCATAACGAATATGTTATTAACATAAATAGTACAATCTATAATTACAGTTGTTGTTATCGTTAACATAAACTGGTGCATAACCACCACTGTTGTTACTATCACGTGTAATGTTATCGTAACCACGAACATTGCGTGCGTTACGTAAACGGTGGAATTAACGAAACAAAACTATTGTCGATCTTACCATGACAAAGAAATGATCAACTTTACGGCCAAAACGCCTTCGTCAGGGAACGAACTAATACAGCATATGAAGGAAAATCAAAACTAAGCTAGATGCCAAAAAAAAAAAAATGAATAAAAAATTATACGAGCTATGAATCATGCTATTGTCTCGCTAGTAAGTGCTGGTGAAAAATGTCGCTGGGACACGATTGGAAAGTACAAAGAATAAGAAGAAATTGTTGGCAAGAGACAAAAACACAAAAATAAAAAATAAAAGAAATCAAAATTGCTGTCATAGCCTGGAGTAAATTTGAAGACGAGCTCTATTTGTTTAAATGCTCCTTAGACATGCGCAATAAACACCCTCTGACAGCAAAGTCCGCAAAAACAGATTCAGAAGCAAGTGGGAAACAGTGCATCTATGCCTCTTAAACAAAAATTGCATATTACCAGCTTAGCAGAAGTAAACAAGTGGTAATCTTCAGACTTCATACAGGCCACAACAGATTGGGATGCCATCTATTCAACAATTTAAAGATATGAACTACTGATGAGAGTAACTGTGGCACAGATAAAATGACAGCTGAACATCTGCTTGAAAGGTGCCCAACATATGAGGAACAGAGAAAGGGCATATGATCATCACTAGTACCAGTCATGGAAACACTCTACGGAGATATCAACAGCCTCAAGCTGACTGCTGCTTTCTTTGAACATATGCAAGTCGACGTCTGAAAGTGAACGAAGAAGAAGAACAAGAAGAACATAAACAAGAAGAACAAGAACAATAAGAACAAGAAGAAACAAGCAAAATAGCAATCGAGATCGCAAGATAAATAACAAAAAAAAAAATAAGAAATCAATAAATGCATATTAAACGAGGAATATAAATAGCGTAAATGTAGGCAGTAAACATGAAATATATGAAGTACAGTAGAACTCCATTTATCCGAACCCCATGGGACCGAGCATCGTTCGGATAATCAAATGTTCGGATAATTGGATTACATAATGTATCGAGTACATGTACACATATTTCTAAAAATAATTAACCATCACAAGGAAAATACACTATAAAACATATTTACATACTTGTACTGTAATAATAATACCCACACTGTATTAGATCACTGTATCACCAAAATCTTTTATTACACTGCAGTGCATGTACTACTTGTATTAATTATTTTTGTTAAGAAAGAGAAATGTTTTCAAAATAACATTACAAACGATTCAAAACCAGGCGCAACTTACGTATATATGTACTTGCACAGATGTAGCCCACTATTTAAAATAATGAGGAATCCTCTTTTGCACCAAACTGGATAGTCTCCTTTTGGCTGCTAAGTCCCGCATTCTCTTCAACAGCAGAAGCTGTGTAGGACAGCTGTCATCTTCTTGCTCGTACCAAGCCATCGCTGTTTCTAGTGCTATAAAGGCCTCTTCAGAACTTGGTCGACGTTTTGGGTTTTCTTCATAATCTACAAGTACATCATGTACTTCTGAGGAGTCTTCATCATCGGTCACTACATGTATTTGGTTTTTCTTCTTGCACAAAAGACAAAATTTCTTCGTCATTCAAAAACTGAAAACCAGAATCATTATCATCTTCTAGCCACATGTGTGCATCATCTTTGTCACAGTCCGAAAATCCGGGCATTGCTTGAAACAGTTCCACAACTTCATTTATACAATCATCATTTGTGTCCACTGCAGTAGTTTCATTTCCTCCTTTTTTCCCAAGCAATCTACTCCAAGTCTTGTTGAGATTATCTTGTGACAGGGTGGTCCAAGCATCAGCTAACATATAGCAGCAGTCTTTGAGATTAAGCTTTTTAGAAAACGCCACCACACTTTCTTCATCTTCAGCCAACAATAAACGACGCAGGACTTCCTTCTTGTACATCTTTTTAAGCTTTGCTATAACACCCTGATCCATTGGTTGAATCAGTGCTGTTACATTGGGAGGCAAAAAAATTACTTTAAAATTTGCATCAACTGCATTCAATGTATCCGTCTCTGGATGAGATGGTGCATTGTCCAGTAGAAGAATTACTTTTCCAGTTTTCTTTTCTTGTTCTCTCAACCTCTTCACATTTGGGATGAACTGATTTGTATACCAATCAAGAAATATTTCACTATTCATCCAAGCACTCGTCTGTGCTTTGTAACACAATGGGAGACATGTCACATTCTTTAAACAACGTGGATTTTTTGGCTTTGCCGATCATTAGCACCGGTAAACGATGACTTCCACTGGCATTCGCGGTTACCAAAATTGTTACTCTCTCTTTGCACTTTTTAAACCCAGGGGCAGCTGCTTCGCGCTGAGATGCAAGTGATTTTTGAGGCAATGATTTCCAGTATAAGCCAGTCTCATCGGCATTATACACATCATCGAGTGAATAACCTTCTTCTTCCAAAAAAGCCAAGAATGTTTCTTTAAAATTTTTAGCGGCAGTTGCATCGCTAGATAAAGATTCCCCTTGAATCTCCAATTCTCGTATGCCATGACGAGATTTAAAGTTTCTTAACCATCCCTGGCTAGCCTTAAAGTCAGGAGGACCGTCAAGTTGATTGTTGAACTGAAGTGCCTTTTCACACAACAGAGAACCAGAGATAGGTTCCTCTTTGCTTCTTCTTTGCACAAACCATATATACAAAGCCTCTTCCAATTTCACATCTTTCGCATTTCTCATGGTTTTACGTTTCTTCGACCCATTTTCACTATCAAATTTCGATGCAAAACTCACAATTTTATCCTTGTTACTTTTGATGTCAGAGACGGTAGCTTCCCAACATTGAAAATCCTCGCAAGTGAAGACACAGTTTCACCTTGTCCTAGTCTCTTGATAATTTCTGTTTTCGTTTCAATTGACAAAACATTGCGGTTCCTTTTATGTGCTTTAGGCCTACTGGAAGATGCCATATCGCACAGAGAAATACTTGTACACCAAAATTATTCTGCTGTAGTAGCAGACACAATTATTTTAAGTTGAACTGTCTGTTTAGCCAGTGTTCTACCTAGAACGCACACGTACACTGATTGGTAAACTAGATATTAACTGACTTTATGATCTAACTGACTTTCTGTACGTAAGCGACCGACCATTAGCCATCCCATTCTCTACAAATTGTTCGCACACATTTGAAGTTTGCCGCATCAAAAGATTCAGAATTTTAGTCTAACGTGACTGTGGCATCTGATTTTTTTTTTTTTTCTGGAAAAAGTGTTCGGATAATTGGATGTTCGGATAATTGGGGTTCGGATAAATGGAGTTCTACTGTAATGGTAAACAAAGTGGCAATATTACATTTATATATGGGCTTGGATTGAGTTAAAAAAATCTTAATCGAATTACTTTAATTGAAGATTAATTGACCAATTTCGAACAATTTGAAAAATAAAAATTATTAAAAATAACAAATACATTTTTTTAAAATAACTATGGACTTTATTTATTTTACTTGCCATAAGGCAACATCGTTGTGAAAATATAATGACAATACTGAAAAGTTACAACCAAACAATGTATTATTATTACTGGCCATACTTCCCTAATTCGATATCACAAACCACAAAAATTGCAAATTCCCTCACATTTAAGCAAAGAAACATAAACGTTACGATTAATTAAGCGATAATCGGTTACAATGTTTAATCGATTAATTTATAAAACAAATTTTGATAGATTGTTCCTTTTGTAGCAACGTTTATGTTGGGCACCTTTCAAGCAGATGTTCAGCAGTCATTTTATCTGTGCCACAGTTACTCTCATCAGTAGTTCATATCTTTAAATTGTTGAATAGATGGCATCCCAATCTGTTGTGGCCTGTATGAAGTCTGAAGATTACCACTTGTTTACTTCTGCTAAGCTGGTAATATGCAATTTTTGTTTAAGAGGCATAGATGCACTGTTTCCCACTTGCTTCTGAATCTGTTTTTGCGGACTTTGCTGTCAGAGGGTGTTTATTGCGCATGTCTAAGGAGCATTTAAACAAATAGAGCTCGTATATATATATACTGTTCCAAAAAGAAACGCATAGCTACTGAAGGCACACACAAAGCCATAATTTTGACATTCAATAACTTTTTTAATTTAATGAGTTAATTGTTCAAATTGCACACAAGAATACCTTAGGGTTCAACCAATCAATTGACAGTTGTTTTGCATCTGGGTCACGAGAGTATTTTGGCGTATGGGCTTTCCCGTTAGTATGGTGTGTGGCCTCCTTTTGCATCGATCAGCGACTGGTATCTCCTGGGCATGGATGCGATCAGACGTCTGATGTGGACCTGTGGGATGGCTGCCCACTCTTCCTGGAGTGCCTGGAACAGATCACGATGATTGGCTGGAGCAACGTCTCGGCGACAAACACGTCTATGCAGCTCATCCCACAGGTGCTCAATCGGACTCATGTCTGGAGACAGGGATGGCCAGGGAAGGGTGAGAATGTTGTTGGCAGTCCGGAACTGCGTAGTCAACCGTGCACAATGGGGTCTGGCGTTGTCCTGTTGAAACACAGACCTTTGGGCAGCCAAACGTGGAAGGACATGGAGTCGAAGAATTTCATTGACGTATCGTTGCGCATTCAAGCCTCCTTCAATGTGCACCAATTGACTCCTTCCGTTGTAACTGATCATTCCCCACACCATTGCACCTCCACCACCGTGCGGCGGAGCTTCATCAATGCAATTTTGTGCAAAACGTTCATTTCGCCTACGGTAGACCCTACGCCGTCTATCATGACGCTGCAACAAAAAGAAAGATTCGTCACTAAACCAGACACGTCTCCATTGATTGTCAGCTGCCCAGGGACGATGCTGGTTGGCCCAAAGAAGTCGATTTTGGCGATGGCGGCGCGTAAGGACAGGTCCTCGGTGAGGTCGTTGTGCCCAAAGTCCAGCGTCATGCAGTCTATTCCGGACAGTTTGATCAGACACATGACGTCCTGCAGGCAATGACTGGGCAGTTGAGGAAGCTGTTGTAAACCTGTCTCTGAGGTGACGAAGCCGAATAAAGCGATCCTTCGCTGCTGTTGTCACTCTGGGTCGTCCACTGCGATGCCGGTCTTCAACTAAGCCAGTGGCTTGGAACCGGTGCCAAAGTCGACTGATGGTACTCTGATGCACGTTTAGATGCCTGGCAACCTGACTTTGACTTTCGCCTGCATGCAGTCGGCCAATAGCAATGTTCCTTAAATTTATCGATAGAGACGCCATAAATGTCTGCTTGAAAATGAACTGAATTTTGTGTGTGTGTAGCGTTATCCTTTTATAGGGTTTCAGTTGCGTAGTCAGTGAATAGTGTTCACTCCAAATTTTGTTGCTTTCACGTGCGCGCAACATGAGCTATGGTCAAAAATTGCGTCATAAACACTATTGACCACTGCGTTGTAACGATTACAAAAACGAGCGCAATTCAGGTCAACACGTGCATTTGACACTGTAAAGAACATTTGAGGCTGGTTTTTATATACCCTAGCACCAAATTTTACTTACAAACTCATAAAAACGAGCCCTCGGATAGCTATGCGTTTCTTTTTTTGAACAGTATATATTCACAAAAAAGCACGAATATGTTGAGAAGCAATCGGACACCGAATAATAACACCAACATTCAAAACAGCCAGAAAAAAAATAAATAAAGGAAAGCATTGTCCAATATTACGCACCATCTAATTACAAGGAAGACTCTGAAAAAAGAATGTTACACCAAAACTATATCACGTTCCCTAAACAGAGAGATTTACAAGAGTGCACAAATCATAATTTGTAATTACAGAAAAATAATGTTACTATCAGTGCTAGAAAAAAATATAATATAGAATCATTCTTGAGAGGTAAACAGAGTCTAGAGACAGACAACTGAAAGACGAACCATCCGGTTTTAGGCAAAACACGTCCTGTATTGACCAGATAATCAAACTGAGAATACGGGCAATGCAGTATATATTCTGTAATATCCAACGAAAAAAGAAACAAAGGCATACCCCCCCATCTCTTTAAAAATAATTAGACAATTGAAGATAGGCCTGAAAAGTATAAAAATACATTGAGAGAACTTAAGTGTAAGGCATCATACATAAAAGCTTGACATGAGCTGGTTGTGGGAGTCTCCTAATTCGGAGAGGAAGATTACATAAGAAGGCTAGGCATTTATTGTAAACGGTGTGCTAACTTACGGACACTTCTGTTGTAAACGATAAAGTGATAGATCACTTTAGCTGGCGTAAATGTGATCTCCCAGGTCGGGTTCTGAACTCTCCGATCTGATAAGGTGCAACTCTTTGGCTTAGTCGGATCACGTATAGACCCACGTGTGTCCCCGTCTACCGCCAGTCCAGACGTTAGGTTAACACCACCATCGGCTCCTGTGGATGACTGTGACGTCGGCTGTTTCAGGGCAACGTTTCGCCCTGTTGATTGATAATATGGACTTTCTTTAAAAATATGTTAGAAACGTTTCCTTACTGCTGATTTGATTTGATTTGTTGCCAATGCATATTAAAACCGGTGTTTGACCTTTGCATGAGATACCAGATTCAACCCTATGTGTGTTATAATTGGGGTATATAGTGTTCTTTATTATATATAGCATTCTTCCATTAGATGTTCTTTCCGTGTTGGTTCTTGCAGGCATCCACACCAGCGTGTGTACTCATAAGAACTGTTTCCAACAACATAAACAATACTGAACACTTTAGTTATATTACAATTGTTCAGTGCGTTTGATTGCTACTTAGTCTGCAGATTGTTTCCATTTCTCCATTATTTTTGCTACAACATCGCATCAGTGGCATTTTGTGCCTTCCACAATGGCTACACAGGTAGCAAATTTTCAACAACAACAAAATAAACAAAAAACAATCGTTTATTGTTCATATTTATTTTATTTGGTTCTAAAAAGGCATGGAGATACACACTAAGAATAAGAGACTATCTGAGTGGGATCTGAAAGAAGAGTTTTTTTAAAAAGATGCACATCGAGAAAAACAAAGAACAAAATATTTGGATGTTTACTTTGTATTCTAAACGCTCGTGACCTCTTTTACACCAGATGTTGGACATTCTAAACGCTCGTGACCTCTTTTACACCAGATGTTGGACAATCTAAACGCTCGTGACCTCTTTTACACCAGATGTTGGACAGTCTAAACGCTCGTGACCTATTTTACACCAGATGTTGAACATTCTAAACGCTCGTGACCTCTTTTACACCAGAGGTTGGACATTCTAAACGCTCGTGACCTCTTTTACACCAGATGTTGGACATTCTAAACGCTCGTGACCTCTTTTACACCAGAGGTTGGACATTCTAAACGCTCGTGACCTCTTTTACACCAGATGTTGGACATTCTAAACGCTCGTGACCTCTTTTACACCAGATGTTGGACATTCTAAACGCTCGTGAACTCTTTTACACCAGAGGTTGGACATTCTAAACGCTCGTGACCTCTTTTACATCAGATGTTGGACATTCTAAACGCTCGTGACCTCTTTTACACCAGATGTTGGACATTCTAAACGCTCGTGACCTCTTTTACACCAGAGGTTGGACATTCTAAACGATCGTGACCTCTTTTACACCAGAGGTTGGACATTCTAAACGCTCGTGACCTCTTTTACACTAGAGGTTGGTGTAGCAAAATATGCGAGAATAAACGCTCAATTCAGTACGATTTAGGCATAAAACGATAATAAATACATTAGCCCGCATGTGTCTGACGGTTGGCATCTTCGAAGCCAGCAGCGCTGCTTTTTGCACAGTGCTAAGCCTATAGAACGATTTCACGGAAAAAGTCTGACACGCTTTAGTTTCGTTTTCGACAAACACTACTAATAGTTAATTTTTGCCCAATCTGCTGATTACACTTTGTAGTCTAGCCTTACAATTAACTATTGGCGGAAGCATGCCGCAATATAGCTATCTGAAGTAACACTTTCTGTCAACTTTGTAGCAAAATTAGTAGTAATCCTTACATTGTTTGGTAGTATTACACGATACAATACTAATTAGTAACGCAAATTCCTAACTGTTGCGTGCATATTTCGACGCACATATTACAAAAATCGATATGGCTATTTAATATGGAAAAGATATAGACATTCATTCATTTGTGTATGAAAATGCTGTCTATGGGGAAGGCTAGATAATCCATAATTGTTTTACCCTTTTGATTATAGGAGTAATCGTTCTTGATATTAATTCGGCGCATGGATACGACACCCATGTCCGTACCTATTTCTTAGGGCCAGAAAATAGATTAATTTGCTTATTATGTTTATGGCCTGAATTCATATGTATTACATATTATTAGGATAAGTAGAATCAGGCCTATATTGTATATTTTTGATGGGTAGGCAGGACTATATTCTTGTTACGCCGCTGTAGCGGAAGTAGGAGTTGTCTTGTCGAGTCGTGATGAGTTCCGATGTACCGTGACAATGGCGGGTACGCATTTTTCCAGGGCTGGTATATTCTTCAGTAAAAATGATTTACGAAGTGGTTTTTCTTCTATAGGAGATTGTGTCTCTACTAGAGTTGTGTTAGAGACTCTCCTAATGTACGGTACCATGTATGATTCGGACTCCAGGTAATTCCAGTCCCTGTTTTTGATGATCTCAGGTCGGTTAGACCTAGCTGGAATTTTGTGCTTCGCAACGCTAGGGTCAAGTTTGTATCGACGGAGATGACGGGCTCCATACTGTAATTATGTCTACGTGAGGTAACTGGATTACGGTAGATCTGTATGGAGGAACTTTATGAAATTATGCATATGTATTGCAAATTAACTTTGGCTTATATATATATCCTCCTGTGAGCGAGTGAGCGACAACTCAGGAGGGCGGCCATGTTACATTCCTGTCATCGTATTTTTGAATCACTGTCCAAAGAACGGGGCATGTATCTTATTATTCAGACAGTGGCAAGGAGATATCAATTTTGATAGAAACCCCTTATCGTGGTTTCATAATATGATAAACTGTGAACATAAAGCAACTTTAGTTACTTACCGATCCGCCTTCACTGACGCGTTTAGTCATGTGATAGGGTGGGCGAGAAGATGATGATGATGATGTATTGTATTGTGATGTGTGATCACTCTCTTGCTACACTCGCACCGACCCGAACAACAATAAAACTCTTGATTCTAGAGGCAGGGGCTATATTTATTTTTACAGCCCATTCAGTGACAAAGCAAACATTAAACAAATAAACTAGCGAACATAACACCAAACCAAACAAACAAAACACCCAACAGTGCCCGATGCTAATCTGAAGAAGCAAACAAAGCACAGAATAGTTAAAATCATAATATAATACTGAATGAGAAACACCACGCTCTCACCTGTCAAACTGTCCTACGCCGCCACCTGACACACTCAACTATCACACACACACACACACACTCATGTGTGTCATCCAATGCGACTAGTAAGGTGTTGTTCGTCGAGCTGGCAATCTCACCATGTAACACAGGTTGACTACGGAAACCACTACTGCAAGAGCAC
>JAMPIV010019205.1:0-135231 GCA_024509875.1 Oreohelix idahoensis | reverse complement strand
CGTAGGGGTTTATGAGGATATTCACATCATGATCTGGGTATCAAGTTGGCTGGGATTATGATGGTTGCACATCAGAAAGGAAAGGATACATATAAACAGAGATAATTTATGGTAGAGATTGCTGGAAGGAAGGACTCTACTTTTTGATTTTTTTTTATAGCAATAAAAAAGGTCAGTCTATAATCAAAGGTAAGGTCAGATCTCCGGCGAGAAGAGGACAAAAATAAAAAACTACATGACATTGCAAATTTATTGCAGTGTTCAAAAAAGGAGGGGGGGGGAGGGGGGGGGGTAAGGTAATGATGATAATGATTAATGCGATCGCAGGTATGGTTATATGAATGATACATGGGTTATGGAGTTGTCAGTCGAAGAACAGTTTTAAGGGCGTCTTAACATTTACTACTGGATTTTGTGGTCATTGTATGCCTACATGTCGGCATGTGTAAATGTTGGTTATCATTACATTTCCATCCGGAATTATTGATGGTATGGAGTAAGTGTTTTGGTGACATGCAACGTCCTAATAGGGGGGGGATAGGCAATTTTAAAGCAATGCTTTATCAGCCCGCTTGCTTGTTACAGGCAATATCAGTTTAAGTGTGTCACATTGGGTGGGATTATAGAAACTTTCCCTGTGGCACGAGATAACATTGTTAATATTTTTACACAGGCACTGTCTACTGATGCGGCTTGAGATGCACCCATTACTGGTGAAATTTTGAATATTTATTATAGGAATCTTACCAGGTGTTAAAGATGAGAGATTTGCACTCCCGGAGGAGTTTGCAATGTGGGTTGTAGTCTCAACACTCTGGTGGGAAATGCTGTTTTTTTTTTTTTGTTTTTTGTAACGAGAGCACAACTGTTAGCTTTTCGGACATGGATTCAACAACCTCTTCCTTGAAATTGTTACATTTAGTGTATCATGTTGCGCACTGTTACACCTTCTGTTTTCGCAGGTAAATTACAGTGAGTGACAAACTTTACAAGGGATTGTTTAGCCGAGCATGAAACAAATAAAACCTAAATTAAATACACAAGATGAGGGGCTATGCAATGTTCAAGATTAAAAGAAATCAATTCTCATCTTAGTTATTATGATGATTGGGCTTAACAATTATTATTTCAAGTGAATAGTTCCTAATGTTTACGGTCCATTGGTCCTACATAACAGGTCATGAGCTCCCCCCCCCTATGGCAGGGGCATTATTGGGATTCCAAAAAGAACATTGTTTCGTGTTTCGTCACAATTTTATTGGCCTGGGGTGCTGGGTTGGTGGGGGGTTAATAAAGATACAAAGTAGTTATACTGCAAATCATTGTTCAAATGCCAAGGTATAGAACGTAAGGGCAGGTGTTTTTCCATTGCGGCACCATTACAGTTTTCGTCGTGCCTGATAGACCTTTCAAAAAGATTGCCACAGTAGAATTATAGTGGGGTCCGTTTATCTATTGGTTCTTATTTTTTATGGGGTTTTCGTTATTTTTAAATTGCGTAGATCTTTGCACGACGTTGGGCAAAGAGTAAGATGCGGACCCATTTACCCAGCATTTTTTGAAATACCATTCTTCACAATGCATCTGTGTATGATGATTTTTTGCGTAGATTTTTGGTTCGAATCGGGTTTTTCACGAGGATTTTATTTGTCAGAGGTGATTATTGGTTTACACACAATTTTTCTTCCATCTTATTGCAGGGATTGTTTTGGTAATCCTTGTTTTCTGGTATCCTATCGTTTTGTTGTGCGTATTGGACCCACAATAAAACGGTTGGTGTTTGCGAGCGATTTATATTGTGTGCTTCTAAATACACAGATGTATATTAGATAACTGATGGTGGTGAGTGGTAATGCCCTAGTGTTTGGGTCTGGATTCCGCCTGTGTTGTACGGACGGGCGGAAAGTGGTGTCGAAGTGTTTCGGGATGTGGGTTGGGGGGGTTTTGTAGCGTGGACGATTGCTCGGGATGGGCTCATCTGTGTTCGCATTGGAGTCGGGGGTTTGGGGTGGGGATGGGTGTGGGGGCGTGGGTTGCGAATCTCCGCGGTCACTTTTGTTAGTTGGGTGATTTTTTGAATGTTTTTTTTTGATGATGATTAACTAGGATTTGTTGAATTGGAGCATCATTGATACAGCCACTCGTAACTAGATACGAGTTAGTTTAGTTTAGATTTTGCGCGACTAAGGTAATCAATTGATTCGTTGATCTTTAGGCAATCCCTGAGTATTTAATATCTGAAAATCAACGATTCTAGAGTTTGTACTGAATACATTTAAGTGTTTTGTATGTTAACGGCTCTACATGGGTTTTTTTTGTGGGGGGGTGCGTCAGACTGTACGTGTGTTTCTTTTCGTCGGATTGGGACATGAGATTGGTTCCTGGGGGTGGGTTTTTCATTCTTGTCTATGATGTGGTCGTCTCGCGGTGTTAGGGGTGAGGGGGTTTTGCTGTTTCCGGACTGGGATTATGGAGGGGGTTTGGTGGTGGGGGGGGGGGGTGGGGTGGGGGGTGTGTTGGCGTTGTGGGGTGGTTGGGATATTTTTGGGGGGGTTTTGTTTTGTGGGGGTTGTGTTTGTGTTTGTTTTTGTGTTGGTGGCGTTGGTGTTGGGTTTTTGGTGTGTGGTTTGTGGTGTTGTGTGGGTTCTTCGGGTCTTTTTGCGGGGTAGGACCTGGGGCTTTGGGGGGGGTAGTGTGGTTGCAGTGTGTGGGTTGGGTCTGATCGTCGTTTGTTAGTTGTCGGGTAGAATTGCTGTAAGTGGGTCTAGGTGCCGTACGCGTTTTGTTTATTTGCTTGTGAAGAAGATACCACTGTTAGTGTTTCCCTGTTCACATGGGTTTTAGAGTTCCAGGTGGGGGGTTTTCTTTTTTTCGTGTTTTGTCTGTTTTTTAACTGTTAGGGACATACCCTTTATGGAAATAACCTGTAGGTCTTATTACATCGGCTTAGGCAAGAGGGTGTCCTAATCGTTGTTTACATGTCAAGCCGTTGGTATATACCTTGTCCGGTCAGTGTCCCCTTTTATAAAGTTAGTGAAGCGTGGGGCGGGTCTTTCTGTACAGAGAAAAAAAATCTAAACTTTGTCAATGAAATCTGTTCCTTTTCTCCACATAGTTAGGAAGTTTGGTAGTGTAAGTCTTGTTCTTGAGTGACAGTAAATGAGACGTGTCGTCTAGGTGGTTCGGGTCTCTGTGCTGTGTTTCATTACTTGCCTAAAGCTAGCGTTAGGCCCGGCTTGGTTGTACTAATCTTTCCTTAATGGTGGGAGGTCTTCTAAAGCTGGGGTTTGGGGGGGGCGATGTTGCGGGGTGGGGGTGAATTATTGTACGTTGGGTGTGTTTCCTTTTCCTTTGTTAGTGACATTGAATAAAAGTTATCAATCACAGACGGTGTGCCCCATGCTTTTTAGATGAACTATTGTTGTGTCAAAAATTATCTGTGTTTCTAATTCTCTTTAGTGACTAACTAGACTCTCTTAAAGCGGGGTCTGGGGGGTAATTACTGATTGACGATACAGGCCATACATCTGACACTTGCCTGGGTCTAACTACTGTTGCTTCTCTACCAAGTATGGACTATCTCTAATGAATCTCTGGGTAAAAAAGTCGATGTGCTAAAGGCGGTTGGTTGGTGGGGGGTTGATTGCGTTTTCTTTCTTGGACTGCTTCTTCTCTAAAGATGCATCACTTACAAAGCGGTTGGACAGTTTCTATAGCGTATGTTTTTTACGGTTTCAATGTACGCAGAAAGAGTAGAGCAACGTCCCCATATTGATGGTTGAATTTATATCTACATAATAGAGCAAAACGTTACGTTCTTGACATAGCGGGGCATTCATTGCTACCGTGTCATCTAGATATTATTAGCCTGATGTCATGATGTGTAAAAAAGCGAGGGGTTCTTTCTGGTCACAGAAAAAATGATCTTTCTTAAGCGGGGGTTTCTGACGCTACTACAGGGGGAAAACAGGCAGGCTAGGGGAATGCCTTCGTCTTTTAACCAGCTTTAGAGTTCCATGTACAGTATAAAAACCTGATCTCCTCTTAATTTAAAAGGCGGGGGGCTTGTTTAAATTGTACCGGGATTTAAGAATAAACCTGGGTCCTTTTTTCTATATAAGATATTCTAAAGCTTTGTTCCTGCACTGGGTTGACTCAAAGGTAGTCAGAAAAAAAAATAAATTCTATGGCTGGGATAAAGATTGCGGGGGAAGGGGGGATAGAATATAATTAGAAAATAAGTAATAGATAAAAAGTTAAATAATAATAAAAAATAAAAAACATAAAAAATATATAAAAAAAAAAAATAAAACAAAAATCAAAAGTAAAGACAAAAAAAGAAAAAAAAAAAAAAAAATAAGGAAATAAATAATAGACAAAAAAAGAAAAAAAAAAAAATAATTAAAGTATAAAAAAAAAGAAAAAAAAAAAAAAAAATAAAGCAAAAAAAAAAAAAAAACCAAGAAAAAAAAGAAAACAAATAATATCAGAAGCAAAGAAAAAAGAGAGAAAAAGAAGAAAAAAAAATAAAATAAATAAAAGAAGAAAAAAAAATAAGGATAAAAGAACAAAAAAAAATAGTATTATAATAATAATAAAAAATAAAAAAAAAAAATTTAAAAAAATACGAAAGAAAAAAAAAGAAATAAATATAAAAAAAACGAAAAAACAAGTAAGATAAAAAAAAAAAAATAAATAAAGAGAAAAAGATAATAAAAAAAATAAAAAAAAAAAATGTAAAAAAAAAATAAAAAGCGCTTTGTAAAAATGTAAGATAGTATTTAGTAATGCAACATTGTTGTTTTTTTTACGATAAAATACGTATTTGCTGCAATGTTTATGGGTGGCAAGGAAACACTCCATCCATGTTTCTATGTGTCGAGGAAACTGACTCCGGCTGAACAAAAGTATGCGACAGGTGAACGTGAGCTCCTGTCGATGGTCTGGTGCCTGGAGAAGCTGTCAAGATATCTCATCGGCACGCACTTTTACATTATGACAGACCATAGTCCTCTTACTTACATAACAGCTAGAACTATGCGTAATGCTAGAATACATCGATGGTACTTGTTGATTCAAGAATTTTCATTTACGATTCTGCCTATTGCTGGATCAGACAATAACTTGGCAGATCTTTTATCGCGCAACTTCTCTGAGAAGAAATTGAATTAACTCTTTAGTGACCATGTTGACAAGTGCTATTATTAATGTTATAAAATTTAATGTGTCTACTTAATCAGTATGATGTTTATAAGTAGGTATTACTAATACTAATATAGTCTAGGGACGTACATCTTCTCTACCACTATCATCCGTGCCACAAGTGTCACGTTTGGAAGTGAGGGGGATGATGTTGAGGATTGTTTCATGCTTACAGACATTTGGATTTGTCGACGATCCGAATGGCTGTATCATGGAACACCTCAATCGAATAGAGATATATCTCTGCGACCGATGTCGATGATTGTTGCATGTGTGCATGCATTTGAGTTTTGATCACACTCGGATTGCTGCACCATGGAACATCGCAATTGAATATATATTAACGACGTAGTATGCATATCACTATGCATGACGCGTATGTCTTTGTAACGTCATTCGACCTGTGGGTTTTGACCCGTACGGCAGTGTGTTTCAGAAGTGTGGCCATTGCCACTTATATTGCGTGGTATAACCACTTTTTAATTGTGTGGCTGGGAAGCCAATTGAGCAGTGTATTTCTTGAACCAAACGTAAGTCGTCGTATGAATAACGCAGTTTGCATAATTATGGCAGATTAGCCTGGCGTGGTATGCCAAAGGAACATTACGGTACTAGCAATAGTGTAAGACTAGTATAGATGGATATTGTACAGCTAGCGGCAAGCGTAAGCCTAGTGTAACGGATATTAGACGACTAGCAGTAGACGTAAGCCTAGCATAATAAGTGTATTGCAAAACTAGCAGGATAGTTAAGTCTAGTGCAAAAGGCTATTGTATAAACTAGCGACGGGAGTAAGTCTAGTTAGCCTCTGAATTTATGCCAAAGGACATTGGCCGTTAAAAGGAACTGACCTTGAACCAGAACTCTAGATAGAGATTGTGAACATCTGTTTATGAAATAATGAGAACTCTTACAGATCGTACATGAATGTGATGTGACTTTTGTTCCCATGTAGTTGGTGTCTGCTCATGGTATGAAATTACTAATTAAATATTTTGAGTCGTCAAAATCACGGTCTTATCAACTGTCGTATTCGGAGTTGAGTTAAATGCTGTTAATATTCAACTGATCATGACCAGTGATGATTAATGTCTTAACACGCTGCATCTCACACTGCCAATATAATCAATAAGACAAGAGACTAGTACAGGTCAGTCAAGGGTCGACTATTTAATATGAAACATGTTCAGCACATAATGTATCACAAGGGTTAAAGCAGACATTATCGATACCAACGAACAGTATTACGGAATCCTACAAAAGTGATAAGAACCCGAGGGACTTTGACTCTATAAACTGAATACGCATATAATAACTTGGTCATCCTCAAATACTAGAAGTCATCGAAGCACCCAGAACATACTGGGGTCCCGAGGCCCGTAACAGGTAAGAAAACGAAGATGGCTGTATACCGCTCCACCTATGTCCCAGTCTTGACATATGGATGCGAGTCATGGGCAATGACTACAACCCATAAAAGCCAGATCCAAATCTCAGAAATGAGGTATCTGAGGAAGGTGGTTGAAGTAACAAGAAGAGACATGGTACACAACCAGACGATACGTCAAGGCCTTAAATCCTACCCCCTGCAGACCCAAGTAGAACAGTCCCAATTAAGATGGTTTGGCCATGTCTGCAGAATGGGAGAAGATCGGATACCACGACAAGCATGGGAAACAAAGAGCCAAGGATCCAGACTCCGAGGACGACCCAGAGTCCGCTGGGAGGACAACATTAGACAATCTTTGAAGGACCGAGGACTAGAATGGAACCAGGCCAGGAGGAAGACAGCCGATAGGATAGTCTGGCACTCTCTCTTCCAAACCTCTACACCTCACGGTAGAAGGGGAACGACTAAGTAAGTAAGTAATTCTTTACATTCAGATACTCAGTATACTCCCATACTTCTTTGAACTTAAAGGTATAATATTAGAAACAGTTTGAACTTAAAGGTATAATATTAGAAACAGTTTGAACTTAAAGGTATAATATTAGAAACAGTTTGAACTTAAAGGTATAATATTAGAAACAGTTTGAACTTAAAGGTATAATATTAGAAACAGTTTGAACTTAAAGGTATAATATTAGAAACAGTTTGAACTTAAAGGTATAATATTAGAAACAGTTTGAACTTAAAGGTATAATATTAGAAACAGTTTGAACTTAAAGGTATAATATTAGAAACAGTTTGAACTTAAAGGTATAATATTAGAAACAGTTTGAACTTAAAGGTATAATATTAGAAACAGTTTGAACTTAAAGGTATAATATTAGAAACAGTTTGAACTTAAGGTATAATATTAGAAACAGTTTGAACTTAAAGGTATAATATTAGAAACAGTTTGAACTTAAAGGTATAATATTAGAAACAGTTTGAACTTAAAGGTATAATATTAGAAACAGTTTGAACTTAAAGGTATAATATTAGAAACAGTTTGAACTTAAAGGTATAATATTAGAAACAGTTTGAACTTAAAGGTATAATATTAGAAACAGTTTGAACTTAAAGGTATAATATTAGAAACAGTTTGAACTTAAAGGTATAATATTAGAAACAGTTTGAACTTAAAGGTATAATATTAGAAACAGTTTGAACTTAAAGGTATAATATTAGAAACAGTTTGAACTTAAAGGTATAATATTAGAAACAGTTTGAACTTAAAGGTATAATATTAGAAACAGTTTGAACTTAAAGGTATAATATTAGAAACAGTTTGAACTTAAAGGTATAATATTAGAAACAGTTTGAACTTAAAGGTATAATATTAGAAACAGTTTGAACTTAAAGGTATAATATTAGAAACAGTTTGAACTTAAAGGTATAATATTATACCTTTAAGTTCAAACTGTTTCTAATATTAGAAACAGTTTGAACTTAAAGGTATAATATTAGAAACAGTTTGAACTTAAAGGTATAATATTAGAAACAGTTTGAACTTAAAGGTATAATATTAGAAACAGTTTGAACTTAAAGGTATAATATTAGAAACAGTTTGAACTTAAAGGTATAATATTAGAAACAGTTTGAACTTAAAGGTATAATATTAGAAACAGTTTGAACTTAAAGGTATAATATTAGAAACAGTTTGAACTTAAAGGTATAATATTAGAAACAGTTTGAACTTAAAGGTATAATATTAGAAACAGTTTGAACTTAAAGGTATAATATTAGAAACAGTTTGAACTTAAAAGTATAATATTAGAAAAATAAAACAGTTTGAACTTAAAGGTATAATATTAGAAACAGTTTGAACTTAAAGGTATAATATTAGAAACAGTTTGAACTTAAAGGTATAATATTAGAAAACAGTTTGAACTTAAAGGTATAATATTAGAAACAGTTTGAACTTAAAGGTATAATATTAGAAACAGTTTGAACTTAAAGGTATAATATTAGAAACAGTTTGAACTTAAAGGTATAACATTAGAAACAGTTTGAACTTAAAGGTATAACATTAGAAACAGTTTGAACTTAAAGGTATAACATTAGAAACAGTTTGAACTTAAAGGTATAACATTAGAAACAGTTTGAACTTAAAGGTATAACATTAGAAACAGTTTGAACTTAAAGGTATAACATTAGAAACAGTTTGAACTTAAAGGTATAAACATTAGAAACAGTTTGAACTTAAAGGTATAACATTAGAAACAGTTTGAACTTAAAGGTATAACATTAGAAACAGTTTGAACTTAAAGGTATAATATTAGAAACAGTTTGAACTTAAAGGTATAATATTAGAAACAGTTTGAACTTAAAGGTATAATATTAGAAACAGTTTGAACTTAAAGGTATAATATTAGAAACAGTTTGAACTTAAAGGTATAATATTAGAAACAGTTTGAACTTAAAGGTATAATATTAGAAACAGTTTGAACTTAAAGGTATAATATTAGAAACAGTTTGAACTTAAAGGTATAATATTAGAAACAGTTTGAACTTAAAGGTATAATATTAGAAACAGTTTGAACTTAAAGGTATAATATTAGAGGTATAATATTAGAAACAGTTTGAACTTAAAGGTATAATATTAGATACAGTTTGAACTTAAAGGTATAATATTAGAAACAGTTTGAACTTAAAGGTATAATATTAGAAACAGTTTGAACTTAAAGGTATAATATTAGAAACAGTTTGAACTTAAAGGTATAATATTAGAAACAGTTTGAACTTAAAGGTATAATATTAGAAACAGTTTGAACTTAAAGGTATAATATTAGAAACAGTTTGAACTTAAAGGTATAATATTAGAAACAGTTTGAACTTAAAGGTATAATATTAGAAACAGTTTGAACTTAAAGGTATAATATTAGAAACAGTTTGAACTTAAAGGTATAATATTAGAAAACAGTTTGAACTTAAAGGTATAATATTAGAAACAGTTTGAACTTAAAGGTATAATATTAGAAAACAGTTTGAACTTAAAGGTATAATATTAGAAACAGTTTGAACTTAAAGGTATAATATTAGAAACAGTTTGAACTTAAAGGTATAATATTAGAAACAGTTTGAACTTAAAGGTATAATATTAGAAACAGTTTGAACTTAAAGGTATAATATTAGAAACAGTTTGAACTTAAAGGTATAATATTAGAAACAGTTTGAACTTAAAGGTATAATATTAGAAACAGTTTGAACTTAAAGGTATAATATTAGAAACAGTTTGAACTTAAAGGTATAATATTAGAAACAGTTTGAACTTAAAGGTATAATATTAGAAACAGTTTGAACTTAAAGGTATAATATTAGAAACAGTTTGAACTTAAAGGTATAATATTAGAAACAGTTTGAACTTAAAGGTATAACATTAGAAACAGTTTGAACTTAAAGGTATAACATTAGAAACAGTTTGAACTTAAAGGTATAACATTAGAAACAGTTTGAACTTAAAGGTATAACATTAGAAACAGTTTGAACTTAAAGGTATAACATTAGAAACAGTTTGAACTTAAAGGTATAACATTAGAAACAGTTTGAACTTAAAGGTATAACATTAGAAACAGTTTGAACTTAAAGGTATAATATTAGAAACAGTTTGAACTTAAAGGTATAACATTAGAAACAGTTTGAACTTAAAGGTATAACATTAGAAACAGTTTGAACTTAAAGGTATAATATTAGAAACAGTTTGAACTTAAAGGTATAATATTAGAAACAGTTTGAACTTAAAGGTATAATATTAGAAACAGTTTGAACTTAAAGGTATAATATTAGAAACAGTTTGAACTTAAAGGTATAATATTAGAAACAGTTTGAACTTAAAGGTATAATATTAGAAACAGTTTGAACTTAAAGGTATAATATTAGAAACAGTTTGAACTTAAAGGTATAATAATATTAGAAACAGTTTGAACTTAAAGGTATAATATTAGAAACAGTTTGAACTTAAAGGTATAATATTAGAAACAGTTTGAACTTAAAGGTATAATATTAGAAACAGTTTGAACTTAAAGGTATAATATTAGAAACAGTTTGAACTTAAAGGTATAATATTAGAAAAAGTTTGAACTTAAAGGTATAATATTAGAAACAGTTTGAACTTAAAGGTATAATATTAGAAACAGTTTGAACTTAAAGGTATAATATTAGAAACAGTTTGAACTTAAAGGTAAGGTATAATATTAGAAACAGTTTGAACTTAAAGGTATAATATTAGAAACAGTTTGAACTTAAAGGTATAATATTAGAAACAGTTTGAACTTAAAGGTATAATATTAGAAACAGTTTGAACTTAAAGGTATAATATTAGAAACAGTTTGAACTTAAAGGTATAATATTAGAAACAGTTTGAACTTAAAGGTATAATATTAGAAACAGTTTGAACTTAAAGGTATAATATTAGAAACAGTTTGAACTTAAAGGTATAATATTAGAAACAGTTTGAACTTAAAGGTATAATATTAGAAACAGTTTGAACTTAAAGGTATAATATTAGAAACAGTTTGAACTTAAAGGTATAATATTAGAAACAGTTTGAACTTAAAGGTATAATATTAGAAACAGTTTGAACTTAAAGGTATAATATTAGAAACAGTATAAACTTAAAAGTTTGAACTTAAAGGTATAATATTAGAAACAGTTTGAACTTAAAGGTATAATATTAGAAACAGTTTGAACTTAAAGGTATAATATTAGAAACAGTTTGAACTTAAAGGTATAATATTAGAAACAGTTTGAACTTAAAGGTATAATATTAGAAACAGTTTGAACTTAAAGGTATAATATTAGAAACAGTTTGAACTTAAAGGTATAATATTAGAAACAGTTTGAACTTAAAGGTATAATATTAGAAACAGTTTGAACTTAAAGGTATAATATTAGAAACAGTTTGAACTTAAAGGTATAATATTAGAAACAGTTTGAACTTAAAGGTATAATATTAGAAACAGTTTGAACTTAAAGGTATAATATTAGAAACAGTTTGAACTTAAAGGTATAATATTAGAAACAGTTTGAACTTAAAGGTATAATATTAGAAACAGTTTGAACTTAAAGGTATAATATTAGAAACAGTTTGAACTTAAAGGTATAATATTAGAAACAGTTTGAACTTAAAGGTATAATATTAGAAACAGTTTGAACTTAAAGGTATAATATTAGAAACAGTTTGAACTTAAAGGTATAATATTAGAAAACAGTTTGAACTTAAAGGTATAATATTAGAAACAGTTTGAACTTAAAGGTATAATATTAGAAACAGTTTGAACTTAAAGGTATAATATTAGAAACAGTTTGAACTTAAAGGTATAATATTAGAAACAGTTTGAACTTAAAGGTATAATATTAGAAACAGTTTGAACTTAAAGGTATAATATTAGAAACAGTTTGAACTTAAAGGTATAATATTAGAAACAGTTTGAACTTAAAGGTATAATATTAGAAACAGTTTGAACTTAAAGGTATAATATTAGAAACAGTTTGAACTTAAAGGTATAATATTAGAAACAGTTTGAACTTAAAGGTATAATATTAGAAACAGTTTGAACTTAAAGGTATAATATTAGAAACAGTTTGAACTTAAAGGTATAATATTAGAAACAGTTTGAACTTAAAGGTATAATATTAGAAACAGTTTGAACTTAAAGGTATAATATTAGAAACAGTTTGAACTTAAAGGTATAATATTAGAAACAGTTTAATATTAGAAACAGAACTTAAAGGTATAATATTAGAAACAGTTTGAACTTAAAGGTATAATATTAGAAACAGTTTGAACTTAAAGGTATAATATTAGAAACAGTTTGAACTTAAAGGTATAATATTAGAAACAGTTTGAACTTAAAGGTATAATATTAGAAACAGTTTGAACTTAAAGGTATAATATTAGAAACAGTTTGAACTTAAAGGTATAATATTAGAAACAGTTTGAACTTAAAGGTATAATATTAGAAACAGTTTGAACTTAAAGGTATAATATTAGAAACAGTTTGAACTTAAAGGTATAATATTAGAAACAGTTTGAACTTAAAGGTATAATATTAGAAACAGTTTGAACTTAAAGGTATAATATTAGAAACAGTTTGAACTTAAAGGTATAATATTAGAAACAGTTTGAACTTAAAGGTATAATATTAGAAACAGTTTGAACTTAAAGGTAACTAAAGGTATTAGAAACAGTTTGAACTTAAAGGTATAATATTAGAAACAGTTTGAACTTAAAGGTATAATATTAGAAACAGTTTTTTTAGAACTTAAAGGTATAAAATTAGAAACAGTTTGAACTTAAATGTATAATATTAGAAACAGTTTGAACTTAAAGGTATAATATTAGAAACAGTTTGAACTTAAAGGTATAATATTAGAAACAGTTTGAACTTAAAGGTATAATATTAGAAACAGTTTGAACTTAAAGGTATAATATTAGAAACAGTTTGAACTTAAAGGTATAATATTAGAGACACATTTTGAACTTAAAGGTATAATATTAGAAACAGTTTGAACTTAAAGGTATAATATTAGAAACAGTTTGAACTTAAAGGTATAATATTAGAAACAGTTTGAACTTAAAGGTATAATATTAGAAACAGTTTGAACTTAAAGGTATAATATTAGAAACAGTTTGAACTTAAAGGTATAATATTATGAAACAGTTTGAACTTAAAGGTATAATATTAGAAACAGTTTGAACTTAAAGGTATAATATTAGAAAACAGTTTGAACTTAAAGGTATAATATTAGAAACAGTTTGAACTTAAAGGTATAATATTAGAAACAGTTTGAACTTAAAGGTATAATATTAGAAACAGTTTTGAACTTAAAGGTATAATATTAGAAACAGTTTGAACTTAAAGGTATAATATTAGAAACAGTTTGAACTTAAAGGTATAATATTAGAAACAGTTTGAACTTAAAGGTATAATATTAGAAACAGTTTGAACTTAAAGGTATAATATTAGAAACAGTTTGAACTTAAAGGTATAATATTAGAAACAGTTTGAACTTAAAGGTATAATATTAGAAACAGTTTGAACTTAAAGGTATAATATTAGAAACAGTTTGAACTTAAAGGTATAATATTAGAAACAGTTTGAACTTAAAGGTATAATATTAGAAACAGTTTGAACTTAAAGGTATAATATTAGAAACAGTTTGAACTTAAAGGTATAATATTAGAAACAGTTTGAACTTAAAGGTATAATATTAGAAACAGTTTGAACTTAAAGGTATAATATTAGAAACAGTTTGAACTTAAAGGTATAATATTAGAAACAGTTTGAACTTAAAGGTATAATATTAGAAACAGTTTGAACTTAAAGGTATAATATTAGAAACAGTTTGAACTTAAAGGTATAATATTAGAAACAGTTTGAACTTAAAGGTATAATATTAGAAACAGTTTGAACTTAAAGGTATAATATTAGAAACAGTTTGAACTTAAAGGTATAATATTAGAAACAGTTTGAACTTAAAGGTATAATATTAGAAACAGTTTGAACTTAAAGGTATAATATTAGAAACAGTTTGAACTTAAAGGTATAATATTAGAAACAGTTTGAACTTAAAGGTATAATATTAGAAACAGTTTGAACTTAAAGGTATAATATTAGAAACAGTTTGAACTTAAAGGTATAATATTAGAAACAGTTTGAACTTAAAGGTATAATATTAGAAACAGTTTTTGAACTTAAAGAACTTAAAACAGGTATAATATTAGAAACAGTTTGAACTTAAAGGTATAATATTAGAAACAGTTTGAACTTAAAGGTATAACTTAATTAGAAAAACAGTTTGAACTTAAAGGTATAATATTAGAAACAGTTTGAACTTAAAGGTATAATATTAGAAACAGTTTGAACTTAAAGGTATAATATTAGAAACAGTTTGAACTAAAGGTATAATATTAGAAACAGTTTGAACTTAAAGGTATAATATTAGAAACAGTTTGAACTTAAAGGTATAATATTAGAAACAGTTTGAACTTAAAGGTATAATATTAGAAACAGTTTGAACTTAAAGGTATAATATTAGAAACAGTTTGAACTTAAAGGTATAATATTAGAAACAGTTTGAACTTAAAGGTATAATATTAGAAACAGTTTGAACTTAAAGGTATAATATTAGAAACAGTTTGAACTTAAAGGTATAATATTAGAAACAGTTTGAACTTAAAAGTATAATATTAGAAACAGTTTGAACTTAAAGGTATAATATTAGAAACAGACGGAGCTAAAAGGTATATTATTAGAAACAGTTGGAGGTAAAAGGTGTAGTATTAGAAGGAGGCCGAATTAAAAGGTATAATATTAGAAACAGTTTGAACTTAAAGGTATAATATTAGAAACAGTTTGAACTTAAAGGTATAATATTAGAAACAGTTTGAACTTAAAGGTATAATATTAGAAACAGTTTGAACTTAAAGGTATAATATTAGAAACAGTTTGAACTTAAAGGTATAAAACAGTATTAAAGGTATTAATAAAACAGTTTGAACTTAAAGGTATAATATTAGAAACAGTTTGAACTTAAAGGTATAATATTAGAAACAGTTTGAACTTAAAGGTATAATATTAGAAACAGTTTGAACTTAAAGGTATAATATTAGAAACAGTTTGAACTTAAAGGTATAATATTAGAAACAGATTGAACTTAAAGGTATAATATTAGAAACAGTTTGAACTTAAAAGTATAATATTAGAAACAGTTTGAACTTAAAGGTATAATATTAGAAACAGTTTGAACTTAAAGGTATAATATTAGAAACAGTTTGAACTTAAAGGTATAATATTAGAAACAGTTTGAACTTAAAGGTATAATATTAGAAACAGTTTGAACTTAAAGGTATAATATTAGAAACAGTTTGAACTTAAAGGTATAATATTAGAAACAGTTTGAACTTAAAGGTATAATATTAGAAACAGTTTGAACTTAAAGGTATAATATTAGAAACAGTTTGAACTTAAAGGTATAATATTAGAAACAGTTTGAACTTAAAGGTATAATATTAGAAACAGTTTGAACTTAAAGGTATAATATTAGAAACAGTTTGAACTTAAAGGTATAATATTAGAAACAGTTTGAACTTAAAGGTATAATATTAGAAACAGTTTGAACTTAAAGGTATAATATTAGAAACAGTTTGAACTTAAAGGTATAATATTAGAAACAGTTTGAACTTAAAGGTATAATATTAGAAACAGAATCACATCCTTGCCATGTTACTAATATGTGAGTCAGGAAGGATACTCCATTTTTCTTTTATTCATTACTTGTAAGCTCCCCTAGGCCTATAGGCTTTCAACAAATGTATGCCAAGTCCTCCTGTCTTGTGCCATGTCCTCCTGTCTTGTGCCATGTCCTCCTGTCTTATGCCAAGTCCTCCTGTCTTGTGCCATCCATTTAAAGTCTTTACATGTCTTCTTTATTCCTTGTATTTGTCTCTGGTTCTCTTCTCACTACTTTCATGTCCCTCTATCTTTGACTCTCTAACCCTGGGGATTCTAGAACACAGACTGCCTTGTAATGCTATCAACAGGTTTCTTCATTGAGTGTCCTATGATTGCAAGTGTCTTCTTCACATCTGTTGTTCTGCTGACACCTGTCTCAGACTTGTCATCAGTTCCAAAACAGTGATCTTACTGTACCATTACAGTTCTTTATTCTACACAAACACCCAGTTAAGAAAGTCTCAACTTCCTTGTTGTCATTTCTCTTTGTGTTTTTCTTCACGTCTGAGAGCCATACAATAAGACTAACTACACATTGAAGATGAAGATTCTGGTTTGTGTTAGACTTGCTCCCTTTTTACTATAGCAAAAGTAGTATACACTGCTACTTTGTTCGATCTAATGTTGAGAAATAATTTTTAAAAAAAAATACAACAAACTAATACAACTGAATTTAGAATACTTAAGAAGTATGTTGATAAATTCTGGAAGAACAAAAATATAAATAAAGAAGTCAATAGATCAACACAGTAAGAACCAACTGATTCCAGCGTTCAGGCGAACACAAAACTCGATGGAGACAAAGCTATAGCTGATTAGCAGCATATTCATACCAACTCTTTTGCTACCAGTATCAAACATGGTCAATATCTAATGTAACGGAAAGGCAAATGACAACGCGAACTTAAATGATGTTAAAGAAAGGCTAGGCCTACAGCTGGCAAACTAAGAGATCGGTGGGGAAAAAACACTGGGTAAAGGATCGTCAGAAGTAGGAAGCCCATGAAGTAGGCTATAGGCCTAGCGATAGTCAGACTTTACAACTAGCCTGGGAAATAAAGTCAAGAAAAGGATACCTACTTCTTCTTAACGCTTAACTGGCACAAGAAAATAGACAACATGCGTAAGTAAAACAGAAATAATTTTGATACGGTGTCCTGTTAAACCCTTACTGGGTTTGTAAACAACTACACTATCATAGATCACACCTTTCTCAACTAGGTGTGCTTCGATAATGAAGAAACTCACTTGATAAGTTATGTTTTCTTGGTAGTCACTACAGTTTGCTTGTCAGTCGTATTTCTGACATTTGTTTTACTTCTGCCGGGCAGTGTTGCCACAGCTGGGTATTTTTTTTAAAACTAGATCTGGGTTTTTTGGCTTCCGTCTGGGTATCTAGGTATTTTCCCCTCTCCATATCTGCATTAATCTGGGTATATTTGACGATTGGCATTTACAATGTAAATATGTATGTATATTCTGTACACTGAGCATTATACATTCTATTTGGTAATTTCCTATCTTTCGTACCTTTTTGCTCCGCAGTGAATATGTATAGTTAGGTGTTGTTTCGTAGCGCTTAGGGTTAGGATTAGAATTAGGGTTTGTGTTAGGGTTAGTGTTAACCAGAATACTAACCCTAAACCTAACCCTAACTGCTACGAAACAACACCTAACTACATATATTCACTGCGGACCAAAAAGGTACGAAAGATAGGAAATTACCTATTTATATTATAATTAAATGTAAAAAATTATGTGCTATTTATTTTTTATTCCACTTAAATTTAATTCTTGTATTTAACCACATCAATGACGTTGTTTTTGACTGTTTACATCAGCTATCTATTTCCTGTTATTCTGTTAATGGTTGTCATCTACAATACTCAGTCATTTTTGCGATGTGTTTTAAAGTATTCTTTTTAAATTTTAGACAAGCGATGATGAAGGTATGCTAGGTAGTTGTAGCAGCATGACGACACACACGTCACCGCGTAAAAAAGTGAAGCCATCATATCAGCAGGCTTTTTGTGAGGAATGGCTAACAGACAGTGAACTGAAGGATTGGATAAAGCCGGTCTCTGGCAATGCTGCGATTTTTACAGTCTGTTCCTGTACATTAACTAATGCCAACAAAACAGCTTTATTGACACATAAAAGCACACAGAAGTACATGAAAAACTTCGAAGCCAAAAGCAAAACTCTGAACATTAACAATTTTTTCATCAAACCAAAAGAGCCCTGTCTCCAAGTCAAAATTGCTAAAGTGGAGATGTTGTTGCCGGCTTTCATGTTACTGTTAAAATATCTCATTTTCAAGAGTTCATATATTGGGGTGTTAATAAAATCATTTTTATATAATTGTGAATTTTTGGTAATAAAAAATAAAGTAAAAATGAATAAATAAATAAAAATTGGTAGCACACACCTTATTTGGGCTAAAGTTGCACTAAAAGATTGTGTAAGCATCGTCTATCCCGTGTATTTGAGGCATAAAATAATCTGGGTATTTCTGGGTTTTTTTTAAGAAGAAAATCTTGGTTTATCTCTAGAACTTAAATTGGTAGCACACACCTTATTTGGGCTAAAGTTGCACTAAAAGATTGTGTAAGCATCGTCTATCCCGTGTATTTGAGGCATAAAATAATCTGGGTATTTCTGGGTTTTTTTTAAAGAAGAAAATCTTGGTTTATCTCTAGAACTTGAGTGGCAACCTTGCTGCTGGGTCTCTTGTCAGCTGTCAGTTATATACCATCTGCTATAGAACCACTAGAACAATCAGGAACAGACACCAAGAAACGAAATTGACGAGAATCGTGTGGTCATTTCTAGATGACCTTATTTACATTCCGAGACTTTATTTACACCCAAAATAGAAAATTTTTGTGAAATAATGTTGCGATTGGTCCATTTCAGCAGGTCAGAGGTAAATCGTGCGCGCGCATTGAGGAATTATCAAACGCAAAGAACTTCCTCGTTCGCCTTCCGCATTATATAGTCCGTTCGGAAATTCGTGCCCACAGAAAACGTCAATTTTCTCCAAAACTGTTTGTTGTATGGACATGAATTTTTGCATGCAGTCTTAGATTTTCCATGCAGTTATTAATATATTTTTTGCCCTTACAAAACTCATGTCATGTTCGAATTTTCTTCTTTACGTTAATTTAACGTATAGGCCTAAGCACAATTGTGAGTATCCCTATTTTCAAATGTGATGCCACTTTCTCATGTCGGCAGTTGTTCATATTATTTGGAATTGAAAACAATATATATCCTAATTATAACCCATCAGAGGTTGAACGGGATTTCTGTTTATCTTCATTAATTTAAAAAAAAAAATTTCTTTACGTTATATAAAAAACTCTTACTGTTGTCTGGGTTAATTTTTAGTAGTTTTACAGGAAAGTTACAAGATCCGTTCAAAAATATTTTTGTTTGTTTGAATTAGTTACTCGCGACTGTGTACAATAGGTGCGCACTCGTACGGACATGTAGTCACTACACTAATTCAAAAAAAAAAAAAATATTATTGAACGGATCTTGTAACTTTCCTGTAAAACTACTAAAAATTAACCCAGTCAACAGTAAGAGTTTTTTTTATATAACGTAAAGAAGAAAATTCGAACATGACATGAGTTTTGTAAGGGCAAAAAATATATTAATAACTGCATGGAAAATCTAAGACTGCATGCAAAAATTCATGTCCATACAACAAACAGTTTTGGAGAAAATTGACACTTTCTGTGGGCACGAATTTCCGAACAGACTATAATAGCTTGGATACCTTCACACGTTGACATAGAAGGAAATGAAAGGACGGTTAAAGAAGATAAGAAAGGTAGAAACAACAGAAACCAAATAAATGTGGGGATGAGTAAAACAGATATCAAAAGCTTAATTAAAAGAATAATAACTGAGGAATGGGCAGTAGAGTGGGATGGACGTCTGATGGGCAGACGTGCATATAAATTGTTCAATGCTCCAACAAGAACATGTCAGGAATCTAAAGAACTAAAAATGCCTTGCAATAAGAAGCTTTTTAGACTGTAACTAGGAATTGGCTATTTTAGAATAGAAGAACCTTACTGGGTAGAGTGTCTCGAAAAAAATAATAGAGCATTTCCTATTAAAATGTAGGAAGTATGAACAACAGAGAAAACCAATATTACATTATTTACAGGCATGCAATTCATCCATAAATGTGGAACAAGTGTTGAGAATAGATAGACCTAGACAACTGCACAATATAGTAAAATAGTATATAACAAGAACTAAAATTAATTTTTTTTTTTTTTTTTGCGTTCGCCCGCTAATACTCGAGGCGAAATCTCAGGTTATTATTTTATGTCTAACCTGACATTGATTTTACGTGAGTATCCCTTTATTTCTTGTACAGAGACAGGTGTCCCTCGCCATTCAGGCATATACTCGCCGATTTCGGAGGTACCCATTGCAGCTGGGTCGGCTCAGGAGCCGCCAGTCCCTGGTCGACGACACTCCTTCAAATGTCTACGCCAGGTCTCGAGTTAATCCAGTCCAAATCCCGGTCGACGAAAAATCCTCAACAAATTTAGTTTTGATTTACTATATTTGGACTGAGTGGAGGGGGGAAGAAGGTACCGTACTATATTTGGATATTGGAAATCTGACTTTACTTTCTTGAATTAGTACATCATATGTCCTAATTATAACCCATCACGGGTTGAACGGGATACTTAAAAAAAAAAAGTCCACATTAATGACTCTAATATTAATAAAGGCAGTAGTCAACTTAAGGTTCCTGACATCTCCAAACAGTTTTTCGTTGACAGAAGTGGGTTGTTGCCATATGCTACTCCGTTCATTACTGTAGGTTGGGTAGGACTGCAGCAGGTGTTCGACTGTCATCGGGCTGGTGCCGCAGGTGCAGAGATCTGTTGCACCAATTTTGTACTTTGGGTTTATAGATGGTATCTCAATCTGTTCTTTCAATCTGAGTGTTCAGACAATCCGCGTATAATGTATACAAAATAATGCCGCAAACTCCGCCAATGCCGGTCCCAAGCCCGGATGAAAAAGGAGGAGGGTGGCCTGCATGGAGGCCGTAAGGAGGCAGCAACTCCACCATGCAAAGGCACAACAGGCCAATCACCTGTTTGCTTTAAATCACGATTACTAGCAACACAAGAGAGAAAACTGGACTGATTCTAAAGGCGACGAACTGGAACGGACTACGGACTACGACTTATGGAACTTGGAACACAAGAAGTATAAATGGGAAGGAAGAGGAGCTGGTGGAAGAGATGAGGAAAGCAAAACTAGAAATCCTGGCTATAACGGAAACAAAGAAAAAAGGACAAGGAGTCATGGATCTCGATGGCAACACGCTGCTCTACAGTGGTGTACCCATGTCTAAAAGAGCTAAAGGGGGCGTGGGTTGCATTGTGGCCCAAAATCAAAAAGATAGTATCAAGGGATGGAACTTTGTCTCGGAGCGCATTATGGTTGTTAAACTAAAAGAAGGAGAAACCATAGTCAACCTGGTCATAGTGTATGGGCCAAATGAGGATGAGAGAGCAGAGGTCAAGGAGGAATTCTTCGAGCTGCTTCAAAGGACAGTGGATGACTGCCTAGATGAAGTTATCATGCTCGGAGATTTTAATGCCAGAGTTGGAAATGACCATGCTAGATGGGGTGGAGTTATCGGAAGATATGGAGAAGATATTCTCAATGACAATGGAAAGCGACTCCTTAGATTCTGCAGTGAGCAGAATCTGATCATTACAAACACAAAGTTCCCCCATAAGCGCATTCATGCATACACTAGATGTGAACCAACAAAGAATGAGAAGTCAGTGATCGACTATGCCATTGTTCGGAGAAGCTCATTCAAATATGTCCGAGATGCTAGAGTCTGGAGGAGGCCAGAGATTGGAAGTGATCACTACCTGCTAACAATCAAAAGAACAACTGAAAGAGTTGCTCAGCCTAGGAACTGCCCAACATCACGCAAGAAACCAAGTAAACGAGCAGGAGAAATGAGCATTAGGACCTACAAGCTGAGAGAGCCAGAAATTAAGACCAGATATCAGGGGCTTATTGCTGCAGCGGTGAGCAACTCAGAAGAACGACCTGATGACTTGGAAACCCTCTGGATTAAATTCAAGGATATCATAAAGACAGCTGCTGCAGAAGCATGCGGTGAAGTCCGACTTGGGAACAAGAGAAAGAGGACACCTTGGTGGACAGAGGAAGTCAAAGAGAAAATAAGAGAGAAGAAAATGGCATGGAAACAATACTTAGGAGCCAAAAACACAACAGGACAAATGGAAAAATATAGAGAATATGTGACACTCAGAACAGAAGCAAAGAACAAAGTGCTAGCAGCAAAACAGAAGTCCTGGGAAGAATTTGGAGAAAAGCTAGAAAAAGATGCACAAGAAAACCAGAAATTGTTCAATAAGACCCTAAAGAACATGAGGAAAGAAAAACAATGCCCTCTCAAATTTATAAAGGACAAGCAAGGCAAATTGCTTACTGCCCCGAAGGAAGTAATGGGAAGATGGAAAGAATATTTCTCAGAACTCCTGGATGGTGAGCATGGAGAAGCATCATAAATGATAAACACTAGCACAGAAGAGAAAACCAATGATGGTGAAGATGACATAAAGATAGAAGAACTGAAGGCAGCACTGGAGAAAATCAAGATGGGCAAAGCAGCAGGGCATGATGGTATAACACCAGAAATGGTTAAGTTCATGGGAGCATCAGGCGACCTATTACTCTTAAGGGTTTTACAGGCAGCGTGGTACAACAAGACCATACCAAAGGATTGGGAGATTGCCATCATAACACCAATTTTCAAAAAGGGTGACAATCGACAGTGTGGAAACCATAGAGGCATATCCCTTCTCAGTGTCCCTGGTAAAATCTACTCTAGAATCCTAGAGCAGAGACTCTGACGCCTAGCTGAGCCACAATTGGATGAGGTCCAGTGCGGATTCCGAGCAAACCGAAGTACTCAAGACCTAATCTTCACACTCAGACAGCTGAGTGAAAAGGCCCTTGAGTATAAGAGTGAGATGCATCTTTGTTTCATAGATCTGGAAAAGGCGTTTGACAGGGTCCCCTGGAGCAAACTTTGGGACTGTTTGGCAAGGAAGAATATTCCAGCACCTCTGATTCATGCTATACAGAGCTTCTACAAGTCTTGCAGAAATTATGTGAGGACAGCAAACCATAAGTCGGAAGAGTTCAGGACCACCACTGGTGTAAGACAAGGTGATATCCTATCACCTTACCTCTTCATACTCCTTATGGACGATGTCATCAAGGCATGTAAAGAGAGAACAAGAAAGTATTCAGTGGGGTACTGGAAGATGAGACAGGTCTATATTTCGGAGCTGGCATTTGCTGATGATGTCGCCCTGATTGCTAAATCAGAGGCACATCTCCAATCCAACCTGCAAGTCTGGAAGGAAGAGCTGGAGAAGAGAGGGATGGTCATAAGCAGCTCTAAAACAAAATCCATGGTGATATCACGTGAAGAAAGAAAACATCAGATTAAGCTGGGAGAACAGGTCCTGGAGCAGGTCGACCACTTTAAATACCTCGGAGCTATTATAGACCGAAAGGGAGGCATCAAAGAAGATGGCTGTATACCGCTCCACCTATGTCCCAGTCTTGACATACGGATGCGAGTCATGGGCAATGACTACAACCCATAAAAGCCAGATCCAAACCTCAGAAATGAGGTATCTGAGGAAGGTGGTTGAAGTAACAAGAAGAGACATGGTACGCAACCAGACGATACGTCAAGGCCTTAAATCCTACCCCCTGCAGACCCAAGTAGAACAGTCCCAATTAAGATGGTTTGGCCATGTCTGCAGAATGGGAGAAGATCGGATACCACGACAAGCATGGGAAACAAAGAGCCAAGGATCCAGACCCCGAGGACGACCCAGAGTCCGCTGGGAGGACAACATTAGACAATCTTTGAAGGACCGAGGACTAGAATGGAACCAGGCCAGGAGGAAGACAGCCGATAGGATAGTCTGGCGCTCTCTCTTCCAAACCTCTACACCTCACGGTAGAAGGGGAACGACTAAGTAAGTAAGTAATAATGCCGCAACTTCTGGAAACCGCTAGCAATGTTGCGTGTAATCTGAACAATTATTGGCGTGGACAACATTTCATTTGAATTAAGTTTTAAATACTGCAGAATATGTTCACATAACTGTTAGTTTAGTAGAAAATCGGCATTGCTAACTGAAACTTTAGAGTTTTCATTTACTCAGTGGCGTACTAAAGAGTTGGGGGTGCGAGGGGGCGGTCCGCCCCAGATAACACTCAGGAGGTGGCTGCCATAAGACACTATTGCGACAGTAGTGTTTACAAATAAACTTGCAAGCGTAATATGTGTTTCTGTGTTTATTTATCGGGGGCTGCCAATAGGATCCGCCCCAGGTGCCAAATACTTTAAGTACGCCCCTGCATTTACTGAATAATAACAATAATCAAACAATATACAGAATGACTTTGAAAACTGACTATGCACTACGGAGTTACGCCAGGTTCATTAAGCTGACAATATAAAGGCATAAAATTCAGAGTTCATAAAATACAAATCACAGATCACCCTGAGCTTAGAGTTTGTCTCATAAAACCGTTTACAGGCTCGGGTTTCCCTGAAGGATTGTCCCACAGAGGGAAAACAGGGATGCTGCTTTAACGACTCATCTTCTTGTTGGCTTTAGATTTGGTTTCTGAAAACATCAGCCAACAGATCGATGATCTAGAGACTAAACTGCAGCAAATGACAGCCAGTTTGTGGGAGGAAAAATAGCCCTGCTCAACTGGATGTGGACTCATGCATATATCTCAGTCAAGTAAACAGATAGACAGATATATAGACAGACAGAACATATATCTCAGTCAAGTAAACAGATAGACAGATATATAGACAGACAGAACATATATCTCAGTCAAGTAAACAGTTAGATAGATATATAGACAGACAGAACATATATCTCAGTCAAGTAAACAGTTAGATAGATATATAGACAGACAGAACATATATCTCAGTCAAGTAAACAGATAGATAGATATATAGACAGACAGAACATATATCTCAGTCAAGTAAACAGACAGATAGATAAATAGACAGACAGAACATATATCTCAGTCAAGTAAACAGACAGATAGATAAATAGACAGACAGAACATATATCTCAGTCAAGTAAACAGACAGATAAATAGACAGACAGAACATATATCTCAGTCAAGTAAACAGACAGATAGATAAATAGACAGACAGAACATATATCTCAGTCAAGTAAACAGATAGATAGATAAATAGACAGACAGATAGATGGACAGACCGACCGACCAATAGACAGACAGATAGATCGACCGATAGATAGTTAAATAGATAGTTAAATAGACGGACCGACAGACCAACGGACAGACAGATAGTTAAATAGATAGATAGTTAAATAGATAGATAGATAAATATATAGATAGATAGATAGATAGATATTGTTGCATCATCTCAAGTTTTGTTTTGACATGAGTGTAACTGTATTATATGTTTTTTGTGACATGATTGTAGCACCATTTCACGTTTGCAACTGTAATTACATGTTTGTTGTGGAATAATTGTAGCCACATACCATATTTCTTGTCACATAATTGTAACTGAATTACATGTATGTAGTAGCATAATCGTAGCATCATCTCACATTTGTTGTGACATGATTGTAAGTGTACAGTGCCGTAGATATGGGGGGTTTTGGGGTTCAACCCCCCCCCCCCACCCCCCAGGGGTGAAATTATACTGTACCGGTACCAAAATAGTGCATTAAAATTTTTTTGGGGTATTAACCCCCCCTCCCCCCCCCCCCCCCCTTATTAAGTCCTTTCTACAGCCTTGTAAGTGTATTACATGTTTGTTGTGACATACTTGTAGCATCATCTCACGTTTGTTGTGACATGATTTTTTGATTGTTGGCTGTAATGGATCTCCAACGTCTTCTGTCTCTTGTCTTGGTGGTGCACTCTGATAGACTCTTTCCTGTCCATCTCTTGATGTTATCTTCCCACTTATAGCGCTGTCTTCCCCTTGCACGTTTGCCTTCAACTCTCCCTTCTGTTATGGTCTTCTGCAAGGTGTTATGCCTTTTTATGTGGCCAAAGTATTTTAACTGCCGAACTTTGACCTCCCTCATTAGTTCTCTTTTCATACCTAGATTTTCTAGGACCTCCTTATTTGTTTTCATCTCTTTCCATGAGATACGCCCCATTCTTCTATATATCCACATTTCAAGAGCCTCAATTCTTTCTTCCAAATGCTTATTCATCGTCCATGTTTCTGCACCATACAGAAATGCAGAATATATATAACACTTTATGATTCTCAGTTTTAATTTGTGAGATAACTGTTTGGATGTCAGTATATGTTTCATGTTGTTGAATGTAGCTTTGGCCATTCCTATTCTCTTCTTGATTTCTGTTTCACATCTGCCATCTTCTGTTATTATATGACCAAGATATACGTAGCTCTTGACTTGTTCCAGGATTTTTCCCATTTACGCTTATCTTTAATGTGGGTTTATCGTCTGTTTTGCTAATTATCATAGTTTTTGTTTTCTCAATATTAATGTCGAGTCCATATTCATGACTTATGCTGTTCACTTGCTTCACTAGTTCTTGTAACTCCTGTTCGCTTTCAGCTAACAACACAGTATCATCTGCATATCTAAGGTTGTTTATTGACCTTCCACTGATGTTCAGTCCTGGTATTTCCTGTATCTGTTTGAAAATTTTTTTCAGTGTATAAATTAAATAGGCAGGGGGACAGCACACAACCTTGTCTGACACCTCTTTTTATGTCTATGTATGGTGAATAATTCCTTCCAGATCTTACTGTGGCAGTTTGCTCCCAATAAAGGTTACTGAGTATTCTTATATCTTTTCCATCAATACCTATGTCTTTGAGGCATTCAATTATTTTCTCATGATGGACTCTGTCAAAAGCCTTCTTATAGTCAATGAAGCACATATACATACTTTTTTGGACCTCTGTATATTTTTCTGCTAATATTCTTAGGCAAAATATTGCCTCTCTTGTTCCACTGTTCCATCTAAAACCAAACTGTTCTTCTTGGATTTCGCTGTCTACTTTACTTTTTATTCTTTCCTGTATGATTTTGAGCAGTATCTTAATTGCATGACTCATCAGGCTGATTGTTCTGAAGTCTGAACATTCTGTTGCATTTGGTTTTTTGGGCAATGTTATAAAAACTGATGTCTTCATGTTGTGTGGTATATATCCTGTATTGTATATCTTTCTTCTTCTTCCGTCCTTAGCCAAAGACCGACCAAGCAGTCAGAGGCCATCACGCCTTGTGGCGTCTTAAGGGCAACAGCAGATTGATTTTCTCTGTTGTAGTTTCCCATCACGCCTAGCGGCGTCTTTAGGGCAACAACAAATAGATCCATCTGCCGTTGTTTCCGTAATCGGTGTGACAGCCAACGGGTGATCAGCCCATTGGGCTGTATTGTATATATCGTTGCATATTTCTGTGATTGTATCTATACCAAAGCTCTCCAGAGCTTCTATCATTTCAATTTTTATGTTATCCATGCCTGCTGATTTTCCTTTTTGTATCATATGAATGGCATTCTCTACTTCTGATCTGAGAATGTTTGGGCCTTCGTTAGAATCTGGTGATGGTTTTTTACCTCTGTTGTCCTCGAATAGTTCTTTTACGTATTCTGCCCATCTGTTTGATATGTCTTTCTCATCAAGTAATATTACACCATTTTTGTTCTTGATACTGCTTCCTCCTTGTGCAAACCACGACCGATTTGATAATTTCTTTATTTCTTCATGCATATCTCTTGTCATGTGCTTTGCTTCCAAGTCTTCTATTTCCTTGCATTTTGTTTCTATCCACCGTTCTTTTGCTTCTCTACACATAGTACGTATGTCATTGTCTATTGTTTTATATTCTGGAGTGTTTTTTGCTTTCTTTCTTTCTGCCATTTTATTCAAGATGTCATCTGTCATCCAAAGTTGATTTTTCTTAGACTCCTTTTTAGGTAAATTTGCATTTGCTGATTGTATGCTTGTTTTTAAGCATTCCCATTTTGCGGTTGCTTTTTCTTCTGGGTTTTCTCTTCTATACTGCTCCATGCTTTCTGTCAATAACTGTTGATATTTATTTTTGACGTCGATTAAAAAGGTGTTACATATGACCAGCTGGTTTTCTTCACAGAACTGGATAAGTCTGTCTCCTCTATCATTTCTTGTCCCTAATCCATACTGTCCTACTATTTTCTTGTATTTTCCTTTTCCTACTTTTGCATTCATATCACCCATTACTATCAACACATCTGTAGATTTGACTGGTATCAATACAAGTTTATTTAAATACAATATTTGTCATTTATTTTCCCCTTCCCCTTCCTCTCCAACTTCACCCGTATCACATCGTTCACAGCTCGCCCAGCAGTACGCTTCTCACAAATACATATTCCCCTCTGTTCAGGTGTTCAAATACTCAACATTAATGATGTACATACTCATATCATTTACTCATGTAAAATCTCGTAATCACCAGCACTCATGGATCTATACTCAATAGCACTAATATACACACTAGCTCTGATGTATATAATCTGGAATCATACTCACTTGACTTATGTACACACTACCACTCACTAACTCTCATGTAAACATTCTAGAACTCATAAACACCTGCTCACTAGCAAGAAAGTTCACTTATTCTCACGAGCTACCATGTACACATGATAGCCTTCATGTACACATGCTCATTAGCAATGATGTTCACTCATTCTCATTAGGTCTCATGTACACATGCTCGTTAGCAAGGATGTTCACTCATTCTCACTAGCTCTCATGTACACAACATAGCATTCATGCCCACTAGCAATGATGTTCACACACATACTGACTAGCTCTCATGTACAAGGCTTATAAATACTTGTACGCTATCTAGCACTCATGTATATACACGCTTTAGTGCACTTACACATACAAGGCTTTCTTGCACTCACGTACACAAACTGTATAAATTTCTCACCTACTATATAGAGTTCACGCAAACATATCACACACCTGTACACATTGTTACTAGTGAGTATAGAAGTTGACTAGCACAAAACCTAATACTTATGTACATGTTTTTCACTCGAATGTACACTAGTGCTTTTGAGTAGGACTACTTGTGTGCACACTTGACTACCCACTTATATACACACACACACATTTATTATGTAACAAAGACTTCATTCAACTAAGTACGATCTCTAATGAATGTTAATTGTGACGATAATGCAAACTGTCATTAACAATAATAGATTGACCTGGATGACACGACCGGATGATTTCTCAAACATGACGCGTAAGAAAGGTCTAGAATATTCCTTGTCTTGTTGTACTCGTGATTTTTCGTACTGGTAATTGTTCACAAAATTATAAATATTTAATTGCATGTCGTGGGACTCGCCATAAGTCGAATGATCTAGTAAGACAGATTCTTCCCGCTGGAGTGGTGAAAGTTGCCGGCTGCTTGCGGCCAAACTGGTACTATGAGAATCCGTTGATTTTGAAGCAGAAATATCGTTTTCAAGCTTTGTTGTAGTTAATGTGTGCACGATGCCTTCTGATAGTTGGTTGACGTCTTCAGGCGAGTTTTGTTTGTGTATATAGTTTGCCAGATCATCATTGCCACTTGTAGTTAATGGCTTGGAAGTTTCCGTAGGAATGGAGCAAAGATGGTTTACTCTTCCAACCCACTGAGAGTCCAGGGTCGTTTGGACACGTTTGAGATTGAGCAGAGTCGGACATTCGGTCAGAGCAGAGTGTAGACACAAGAGAACCAGCTGGTATTCTCTGAAACAAAGTACAAATAAATATAGATTACAATATGAATATAGTCGTGTTTATCATATACCATTACGAGGGACAGATAATAAGGCCAATTAATGATCGCATATTAGAGAACGACACTTCTATCGATCAATCAGCAAGACTAAGATTATTTGAGTTTGGCATTAAACGTAAGATTAGCAGGCATGGACGTATGAGAATGCATCCGTCGTGTATACAACCAGCGCGCAACAGAAACAATTAGCATTCATACCCTTCGACATTTTCTGAGCGAGACTGAGCACTCATGAGTTTGCTGGAGTGCAAAGATGTCGGTTATGATCTACAATAATAATAATAATAACGTCATCGAAACTTCTAGAACCCACATCTTTAGACAGCAGCCGAAATAAAAAGACCAAATCATATTTAGCTGCTCACTGAGTGCTAAAATAATTATTTTTCTGGCTCACCCTGGCAGGCTATTTTCTACATATTTCTTTTTGTTTTCTCTAAATGTATCTCCCTGCCCGTTTGTCAACGAGTTTCCTGCTAGCTTCAGCATAGTTTTGAAGAAATTATTACCTTTTCGTATATACAAAATGTGCATCTTATTTCCCACCATCTAAACAAGAAATGTATCTAAAAATTTCACCCTGAGTCTTACAAGATGGTGATTATGGTTATCATTAAAAAAGTACCGTACTGTGTTATCATTTATCTCGCCAATGATTTGAGAGTTCTGTATTTTTAAAATCAATAGACCAGTCATTTTATGACACTCATGTTCAAATGGTCTAAATAAATTACCGGTAAATCTGACTTGTAATGAGTGCCTATAATGAATATTTTCATTAAGTATCGGTAGCCAGAAGGCGTGTAGTGGTGGATTTATAGGTTTACGAAAATTAACAAGAAACCTTTCTTGTATCCGCATTTTCTTATTGTTCTTGACAGATGAATCAACATCGTGTATGTTTTTATTTAAACTTACAGACGATTAAAATATTTTTGGTAGCTGATAGGATGGTATAATACATCGATACCATGAGCATACAGTGTTTTTACTTTAAAAAAAAAAAAAAAAGCAAAGTGTTGTGATACATGCAAAATACTCAGGATAAAATCAGTATTATATGTGTAATATAAAAATAAGTTCCTTTTAATGTATTGTTAATTTTTTTGTTTTTAAACAGAAATCTCTTTAAATTATTGGCGCGTCAAATACCCCGGTGCGTCTTATATAGCGGCAAATACGGTACTTTGTAATCTTGTTCGCAGGTGAGCTAGGTCAAGAGATGGACATCAAATGTTGAACCTTAACTATCTGTTACCATCAGGTAATGCACGATGTAAGAAGTATAAGGTGTAAAGTGATACGACAGAAAGTTTAGATGATGTGTAAGTGATAAGACGGAAAGTTTAGATGAGGTGTAAGTGATCAGACAGAAAGTTTAGATGAGGTGTAAGTGATAAGACGGAAAGTTTAGATGAGGTGTAAAAGATAAGATGGAAAGTTTAGATGAGGTGTAAGTGATAAGACAGAAAGTTTAGATGAGGTGTAAGTGATAAGACGGAAAGTTTAGATGAGGTGTAAGTGATAAGACGGAACGTTTAGATGAGGTGTAAGTGATAAGATGGAAAGTAAAGATAAGGTATAGGCGATATGACAAAAAGTTTAGACAAGGTGTAAGTGATAGGATAGAAAGTTAAGATAAGGTGTAAGTGATAAGGCAGAAAGTTAAGATGAGGTTAAGTGATAAGACAGAGATCTTAGATGAGGTGTAAGTGATAAGATATAAAATTTAAATGAGGTGAAAGTGATAAGTCGGAAAGCTTAAACAAGGTGTGCGTGATAAGACAGAAAGCTAAGATAAGGAGTAAGTGATAAGACAGAAAGTTAAGATAAGGTGTAAGTGATAAGACATAGAGTTTAGATGAGGTATAAGTGATAAAATAGAAAGTTTAGCTGAGGTGTAAGTGATAAGACGGAAAGTTTAGATGAGGTGTAAGTGATAAGACAGAAAGTTTACATGAGGTGTAAGTGATAAGACGGAAAGTTTAGATGAGGTGTAAGTGATAAGACAGAAAGTTTAAATGAGGTGTAAGTGATAAGACAGAAAGTTAAAATGAAGTTAAATGATAAGACAGAAAGTTTACATGAGGTGTCAGTGATAAGACAGATAGTTTTCATTTCATTTCATTTCATAACCCTCCACTCCCAAAGGAGCATAGGCCTTCAACAAACACATGCCAAGTCCTCCTGTCACGTGCCATCATCTCAAGTTCTTTCCACGTTCTCCTCATCATTTTCACCTCTGTTTCCAGCTCTCTTCTCCATGTGCTTCTTGGCCTACCTCTGCCTCTCTTGCCCTGGGGGTTCCAGAACAAGGACTGCCTTGTAATGCTATCAACAGGTTTCCTCAGTGTGTGTCCAATCCATCGCTATCGTCTTCTTCTCATCTCTTGTTCCACTGGCACTTGTCTAGTTCTTGTCCTCAGTTCCACGTTGGTAACCTTATCATACCATTTTAATCCCTCTATTCTACGCAAGCACCCATTTATGAAAGTCTGTAGCTTTTTGGTAGTTGTCTTTGTTGTTCTCCATGTCTCAGAGCCATACAATAGCACTGACTTCACATTTGAGTTGAAGATTCTTTTTTTCGTGTTGGATCCGATTTCTCTTGATCTCCATATATTTCCCAATGCAATGAAAGCTTCTCTTGCTTTTTTTATTCTTAGTTTGATATCACTGTCTGTGACATGATTGTAACATCATCTCACATTTGTTGTGACATGACAGTAACATCATCTCACATTTGTTGTGACATGACAGTAACATCATTTCACATTTGTTGTGACATGATTGTAAGTGTTTGTTGCACGTTAGATGATGCTACAATTATATCACAACAAACATGTAATACACTTACAATCATGTCACAACAAATGTGAGATGATGCTACAATTATGTCAGAAAAAAAAAGACAGATAGTTTACACCAGGTTTAAGTGATAAGACAGAAAGTTTAAATGAAGTGTAAGTGATAAGACAGAAAGTTTAAATGAAGTGTAAGTGATAAGACAGAAAGTTAAGATGTCAAAAATAGATCACATCAATAACAACACTTTATAATTATATTTGAATACGATATGCGCACAAAATATGACCCTACTTATGGGGAAATAACTGTGGTCTGATCAGGGACAGACAACACATGAACCTCCTTATGGGGAAACAACTGTGGTCTAATCAGGGACGGACAACACATGAACCTCCTTATGGGGAAACAACTGTGGTCTGATCAGGGACAGACAACACGTGAACCTCCTTATGGGGAAACAACTGCCGTCTGATCAAAGACAGACAACACATGAACCTCCTTATGGGGAAACAACTGCCGTCTGATCAGGAACAGACAACACATGAACCTCCTTATGGGGAAACAACTGTGGTCTGATCAAAGACAGGCAACAAATAAATTACAGCATCAGCATTTTGATTTGAGCTCCTTACGGAGCATAGAGCTAGCTGCCTTGCAGGAAGCCTGTACCAAACATCTGCATCTGTTGTTTATGTGAGAGTTTGCTTTACATTATCTGGTTGTCAGCCCCATGCAGAACTTCAAATTAGTCGCCAAGTACGACATGCTTGGGGTTGCAGAAGTTCCATTTTTGTCGTTGTCCCTTGGTTATGTCCCCGGGAACCAGACGCGAGAACAAAGTTAATCCACTGTCAGTTTTCTAAACTAAATAAATATTATCCGTATTTGTCCTTAAAACATGTTCACAAATTGTTTTACCTGAGAAATATTTAGTCTCAAGACTTGAACACACTGGAATTTGATGGAATTAGTTAACAACAAAACTGAAAGTTGTATTAATATTTATATAATATTTCCTGCCAGAAGATATGAATGAATTGAGACAGACATCCGGTAAGGGGACCTCTTTGAGGATTGACAACGGAACAGAAAAAGAAGAGAATTACAAATGTCTGGAGTGAGTACATAAATAAACAAGAGACAAATACTTACATGCAAATATGTTTGGCCGCACGCATGGTGTCTTTTAGTTGGTCATCGTTAACTTCAGGCATCTGAAAACGAGACTGGAATGGTTGTATACATGACTGCACTTTATGTCCGAAATGACGCTGACAAGTCATACCTAGGGGCTGTGAGCGCGAGCGCCAGAAAAATGACGATAGTTTCGGTGGTGAGCGGTGCAGCAGACGCTAGCAGTATAAGCATGGCGAACATGAACACACCGAGGATTCGACTCACAAACTTGGACGCTGGACAACTTTCTGAAAATACCCAACTCATGTCTGGCTTATGTCCACAGAAAGTTCTGGAAGTGTGTCTGGTATGAGGTATGTGCGGCCATTTGTAACATCCATTCATTCGGTTACGAAACAATATTTGCGATATCTTCACCCTGTGTTCTTCGGACGAGGCAGAATCAATCTTCAGTTGGTCAGAAAACTGACATCTTCTGCAGTTGTCCATGTTTGCTCTAACTGTTGAAACAATTCAATCGTCTTCTCTTGTTGGAGTGTAAGTCTAAAATTGTGGTCGTGGCTGGAACGCTATCTGTGTTGGTGTTGACAGTAAACTGAAGTTATTTAATTACATTGCTCATAAAGATGCATTATTTCAATATATATTTCTGCCACGTTGCTACTCGCTGACGATCCTGAAATTCTAATGGAACAGTACCAGAAATAGTCCAACACAAGCAGTGGTGGTATACAATTTAAACGTTACGCTTCTTATAGTCAACTGTGCCAAGAAGAAGAAACTTTAACTGGCAGATCGCGCGTGCATTTTTTAAAGTCAGCCACTAGCATTCATCTCTTTTATAGCAACTTCGACATTCCAATGGACAATAGGCTCCGAGCGACAGCGTGAAAGCGTTGGCCGGACCTCACAATTTCTATAGATTTGACCCATCAGAGAAATCTTGACAATTTACCCACATTACAGGCTTCTAACTTCACATTCCATCAGGTCTTTTTTCACACCCGCCATTCTTCCCCTATTTTTTAACATCCTTCTTCCCCCCCCCCCCCTATTAGTAAGTTATTTTGTTTGCTCATTACGGCTGAAGATAGCATTCCACAGATTTAAAAGAACGAGATAAGCAATAGCAGTAACTTAAACAAAAGAAAGTACGTATTTGAAGATTACTTAGAATGAACATAATAATGCACAAAGACAGATTTTTCAAGGATATAGAAATACTCTACTTTCTTCCCATGCTATAATGTCAAAATGTCCATAATATCAAACTGTCCGTAATGTCAAACTGTCCATAATGTCAAACTGTCCATAATGTCAAACTGTCCATAATGTCAAACTGTCCATAATGTCAAAATGTCCATAATGTCAAACTGTCCAGTCTTTGTTTTCCTCTATCTCTTTTTCCTCCAGTTTTCCATGTTGTCACAATATATTCACTATATAAAAACAGACCGCAACGTCTTTTATACTTGGACATGCGCCTTAACATAACCAACGGACCTGTGTCTAAGTTGAACGCGACGCGCCTCGCCAAACCGAGGCAACATTTTATTTAATAACAAAGCGATATATTCCAGCTTCCATCTTCTCATAAAACACGAACACTTAAGGACTAAATATAAGCGCATAAGAAAAAAAAACTTGCCAAAAAAAACCTATTCAAACAGAATCCAAACTCACACAAGAACCAATGCAAACAAGAACACAAACTCTCACAACAACCTACACCAACAAGAACACAAACTGGCACAAGAACCTATAGGAACAAGAACACACACTCTCACAACAACCTACACCAACAAGAACTCTAACTCGCACAAGAACCTACACCAACACAAACTATCACAAGAACTTACAAAAACAAGAACACAAACTCTCACAACAACCTACACCAACAAGAACACAAACTGGTACAAGAACCTACACCAACAAGAACACAAACTCCCACAACAACCTACACCAACAAGAACTCTAACTCGCACAAGAACCTACACCAACAAGAACACAAACTGGTACAAGAACCAACAAGAACACAAACTCCCACAACAACCTACACCAACAAGAACTCTAACTCGCACAAGAACCTACACCAACAAGAACAAAAACTGGTACAAGAACCTACACCAACAAGAACACAAACTATCACAAGAACTTACAAAAACAAGCACACAAACTCGCCCAAGAATGTTCACCAAAAAAACAAAAACATGCACAAGAACCTACACCATAAAAACACAAACACACGCAAGAACCTACACAAACAAGAACACAAAATCCCACAAGAACCTATACAAACAGGAACACAAACTCTCACAAGAACCTACACAACAAGAACACAAACTCCCACAAGAATCTACACCAGCAAGAACACAAACTCCCACAACAACCTATGCCAACAAGAACCTAGACAAACAAGAGCACAAACTCGCACAGGAACCTACACAAACAAGAACACAAACTCGCACAAGAACCTAGACAAACAAGAACACAAACTCCCACACGAATCTACACAAACAAGAGCACAAACTCGCACAGGAACCTACACCAGCAAGAACACAAACTCCCACAAGAACCTAGACAAACAAGAACACAAACTCGCACATGAACCTACACCAGCAAGAACACAAACTCGCACAAGAACCTAGACAAACAAGAGCACAAACTCGCACAAGAACCTACACAAACAAGAGCACAAACTCGCACAAGAACCTAGACAAACAAGAGCACAAACTCGCACAAGAACCTACACAAACAAGAGCACAAACTCGCACAAGAACCTAGACAAACTCGCACAAGAACCTAGACAAACAAGAGCACAAACTCGCACAAGAACCTACACAAACAAGAGCACAAACTCGCACAAGAACCTACACAAACAAGAGCACAAACTCTCACTAGAACCTATTCAAACAAGAGCACAAACTCCCACAACAACCTATGCCAACAAGAACAGAAACTCCCACAACAACCTATGCCAACTAGAACTTACACAAACATGAGCTCAAACTCGCACAAGAACCTACACAAACAAGAGCACAAACTCGCACAAGAACCTACACAAACAAGAACACAAAATCCCACAAGAACCTATACAAACAGGAACACAAACTCTCACAAGAACCTACACAACAAGAACACAAACTCCCACAAGAATCTACACCAGCAAGAACACAAACTCCCACAACAACCTATGCCAACAAGAACCTACACAAACAAGAGCACAAACTCGCACAAGAACCTACACAAACAAGAGCACAAACTCGCACAAGAACCTACACAAACAAGAGCACAAACTCGCACAAGAACCTACACAAACAAGAGCACAAACTCGCACAAGAACCTATTCAAACAAGAGCACAAACTCCCACAACAACCTATGCCAACTAGAACCTACACAAACAAGAGCACAAACTCGCACAAGAACCTACACAAACAAGAGCACAAACTCTCACTAGAACCTATTCAAACAAGAGCACAAACTCCCACAACAACCTATGCCAACTAGAACCTAGACAAACAAGAGCACAAACTCGCACAAGAACCTACACAAACAAGAGCACAAACAAGAGCACAAACTCTCACTAGAACCTATTCAAACAAGAGCACAAACTCCCACAACAACCTATGCCAACTAGAACCTAGACAAACAAGAGCACAAACTCGCACAAGAACCTACACAAACAAGAGCACAAACTCTCACTAGAACCTATTCAAACAAGAGCACAAACTCTCACTAGAACCTACACAAACAAGAGCACAAACTCTCACTAGAACCTATTCAAACAAGAGCACAAACTCTCACTAGAACCTATTCAAACAAGAGCACAAACTCCCACAACAACCTATGCCAACTAGAACCTACACAAACAAGAGCACAAACTCTCACTAGAACCTATTCAAACAAGAGCACAAACTCTCACTAGAACCTATTCAAACAAGAGCACAAACTCCCACAACAACCTATGCCAACTAGAACCTAGACAAACAAGAGCACAAACTCGCACAAGAACCTACACAAACAAGAGCACAAACTCGCACAAAACAAGAGCACAAACTCCCACAACAACCTATGCCAACTAGAACCTAGACAAACAAGAGCACAAACTCGCACAAGAACCTACACAAACAAGAGCACACACGCTCATTAGAACCTATTCAAACAAGAGCACAAACTCCCACAACAACCTATGCCAACTAGAACCTAGACAAACAAGAGCACAAACTCGCACAAGAACCTACACAAACAAGAGCACAAACTCTCACTAGAACCTATTCAAACAAGAGCACAAACTCCCACAACAACCTATGCCAACTAGAACCTAGACAAACAAGAGCACAAACTCGCACAAGAACCTACACAAACAAGAGCACAAACTCTCACTAGAACCTATTCAAACAAGAGCACAAACTCCCACAACAACCTATGCCAACTAGAACCTAGACAAACAAGAGCACAAACTCGCACAAGAACCTACACAAACAAGAGCACACACGCTCATTAGAACCGATTCAAACAAGAGCACAAACTCCCACAACAACCTATGCCAACTAGAACCTAGACAAACAAGAGCACAAACTCGCACAAGAACCTACACAAACAAGAGCACAAACTCGCACAACAACCTATGCCAACAAGAACCTATTCAAACAAGAGCACACACGCTCACTAGAACCTATTCAAACAAGAGCACAAACTCGCACAACAACCTATGCCAACAAGAACCTAAACAAACAAGAGCACAAACTCGCACAAGAACCTAAACAAACAAGAGCACAAACTCGCACAAGAACCTATTCAAACAAGAGCACACACGCTCACTAGAACCTATTCAAACAAGAGCACAAACTCGCACAACAACCTATGCCAACAAGAACCTAAACAAACAAGAGCACAAACTCGCACAAGAACCTAAACAAACAAGAGCACAAACTCGCACAAGAACCTACACAAACAAGAGCACACATTCGCACTAGAACCTATGCCAACAAGAACCTAAACAAACAAGAGCACAAACTCGCACAAGAACCTAAACAAACAAGAGCACACACGCTCACTAGAACCTATTCAAACAAGAGCACAAACTCGCACAAGAACCTAAACAAACAAGAGCACACACGCTCACTAGAACCTACACAAACAAGAGCACACACTCGCACTAGAACCTAAACAAACAAGAGCACACACGCTCACTAGAACCTATTCAAACAAGAGCACAAACTCGCACAACAACCTATGCCAACAAGAACCTAAACAAACAAGAGCACAAACTCGCACAAGAACCTAAACAAACAAGAGCACAAACTCGCACAAGAACCTATTCAAACAAGAGCACAAACTCGCACAAGAACCTACACAAACAAGAGCACACACGCTCACTAGAACCTATTCAAACAAGAGCACAAACTCGCACAACAACCTATGCCAACAAGAACCTAAACAAACAAGAGCACAAACTCGCACAAGAACCTAAACAAACAAGAGCACACACGCTCACTAGAACCTATTCAAACAAGAGCACAAACTCGCACAACAACCTATGCCAACAAGAACCTAAACAAACAAGAGCACAAACTCGCACAAGAACCTATTCAAACAAGAGCACAAACTCGCACAAGAACCTACACAAACAAGAGCACACACTCGCACTAGAACCTATGCCAACAAGAACCTAAACAAACAAGAGCACAAACTCGCACAAGAACCTAAACAAACAAGAGCACACACGCTCACTAGAACCTATTCAAACAAGAGCACAAACTCCCACAACAACCTATGCCAACTAGAACCTAGACAAACAAGAGCACAAACTCGCACAACAACCTAAACAAACAAGAGCACACACTCTCACTAGAACCTATTCAAACAAGAGCACAAACTCGCACAAGAACCTAAACAAACAAGAGCACAAACTCTCACTAGAACCTATTCAAACAAGAGCACAAACTCTCACTAGAACCTATTCAAACAAGAGCACAAACTCTCACTAGAACCTATTCAAACAAGAGCACAAACTCGCACAAGAACCTACACAAACAAGAGCACAAACTCGCACAAGAACCTACACAAACAAGAGCACAAACTCTCACTAGAACCTACACAAACAAGAGCACAAACTCGCACAAGAACCTACACAAACAAGAGCACAAACTCGCACAAGAACCTACACAAACAAGAGCACACACTCGCACAAGAACCTACACAAACAAGAGCACAAACTCGCACAAGAACCTACACAAACAAGAGCACAAACTCTCACTAGAACCTATTCAAACAAGAGCACAAACTCTCACTAGAACCTACACAAACAAGAGCACAAACTCTCACTAGAACCTACACAAACAAGAGCACAAACTCTCACTAGAACCTACACAAACAAGAGCACAAACTCTCACTAGAACCTATTCAAACAAGAGCACAAACTCTCACTAGAACCTACACAAACAAGAGCACAAACTCTCACTAGAACCTATTCAAACAAGAGCACAAACTCGCACAAGAACCTAAACAAACAAGAGCACACACGCTCACTAGAACCTATTCAAACAAGAGCACAAACTCGCACAAGAACCTACACAAACAAGAGCACAAACTCGCACAAGAACCTAAACAAACAAGAGCACACACGCTCACTAGAACCTATTCAAACAAGAGCACAAACTCGCACAAGAACCTAAACAAACAAGAGCACACACGCTCACTAGAACCTATTCAAACAAGAGCACAAACTCGCACAAGAACCTAAACAAACAAGAGCACACACGCTCACTAGAACCTATTCAAACAAGAGCACAAACTCGCACAAGAACCTACACAAACAAGAGCACAAACTCGCACAAGAACCTATATAATAAAATAACGCGCAAATACGCTTGCACACACAATGGTATCCACGCACAAGAACGCATGATGACACAAGAACGCATGATGACACAAGAACATGGTGACACAAGAACGCATGATGACACAAGAACATGGTGACACAAGAACGCATGGTGACACAAGAACATGGTGACACAAGAACGCATGGTGACACAAGAACATGGTGACACAAGAACATGGTGAATATGCAAAACACAAGTATAATAAAAGGCTATCAGGACTAGATCTAGGGTATTTGGCGCCCCGGTCAAACATGTCCTATGGCGCCCAGACAAACATGTCATATGGCGCCCCTGTCAAACATGTCATATGGCGCCCCGGACAAACATGTCATATGGCGCCCCGGACAAACATGTCATGTGGCGCCCCGGTCAAACATGTCCTATGGCGCCCCGGGAAAACATGTCCTATGGCGACCCGAAGCATATCTTCTTACAAACACATACACTCAAGCACATGAAACATGTCCTATGGCGACCCCAAGTATATCTTCTTACAAACACATACACTCAAGCACATGAAACATGCAAACAAACCACAGAAAATAAAATTAATTTGCGCCCTCCGAGTCACGACTTTATTTTCTTTATACCAGCTTTTTAGTTCTGGCGCTTCCCGTATTTTCGCGCCCTTGGCGACCGCCAAGTGATTAAACCGGCCGTGGACACAGATACAGAAACAAGGACACACATACACGCGAACATTCCAGTAGTCTGGTCAGATCTAAACTCACGTGGTCCAGTCAACAAAGCAACAAGGTACCTTTCATTAACAAAGTGCCCCTAAATCATTGTCCACTCTTTCTTTTCCCGTTCAGAAGCGTCAGTTTTCAAGATGGCTACCTCGTGGAACACCAACCGCGCGCTTTGCTCTGTACGTCCGTGCAAGATCTCTAATTCCGCCCACGTGGAGGACAATGCTTTTTGCTTGATTAGATTCGAATGTTGCTTTGTGCGCACTGGCAGACGAGTTTTCGCGAGTGTAATCTGCTAGTTTGTTATCCGCAACGTGAGACCTCAGTGAAATACAGAAAATCTCAAGTGTCCAGGAGTCTTTGATTCGTGTCGGATAGTCAACTATTGTGTTCGGTGGTGCATTCTTGAACTCTCAAAACCGTGTCCAGGAGCGTTCCAATAAGATTAAAAAGTATTCACCAAAAGCCGGGGTAGAATTTCGACAAACGCCATCCAGGTTTATCTCAAGTCATACCCGTGGGTGAATTCAACAGGTACGATGAAGAACTTTTCCTATCAGGGGCGGATATTTCAGAAAGAACGTGTAGAATAAAACACGTTCCCTCTTATGGGCGTATATATTAGAATTACCATATAGGACACATCAGTTTTCTCGTCAGGGGCGGATACATTAGCACGAACGCGAGGAATAAAACACGTTTCCTTTCGCGGTTGTCTATATTAGACTCCCCATCTAAGATAGAATCGCTTTTCTATCAGGGGCTGATATGTCATAATTTTAAAAAATATTTAAACATGAGGCTCGATTTTAGAGGGACAAAATCAAACAAACAAACAAACACACAAAACAAAGATTGACCAGAGAGCCCTACAACCTCAGTAAAAGCGACAAAGACTGTTGCAATCTCATCAGGTAAAACACATTGATACAGAAATCACTGCTGCTAATCACATGCCGGGAGTAGGCGAAGGCATCCTGCAATTATACTATTACTGGTGTGGCGATCTCACGCTCTACTAGGAACATACCTTTACCTTGACCTTTACACGTCCCTTATCGTTTTGGAACAGTATAAGTCATGAATATGGACTCGACATTAATATTGAGAAAACAAAAACTATGATAATTAGCAAAACAGACGACAAACCCACATTAAAGATAAGCGTAAATGGGAAAATCCTGGAACAAGTCAAGAGCTACGTATATCTTGGTCATATAATAACAGAAGATGGCAGATGTGAAACAGAAATCAAGAAGAGAATAGGAATGGCCAAAGCTACATTCAACAACATGAAACATATACTGACATCCAAACAGTTATCTCACAAATTAAAACTGAGAATCATAAAGTGTTATATATATATTCTGCATTTCTGTATGGTGCAGAAACATGGACGATGAATAAGCATTTGGAAGAAAGAATTGAGGCTCTTGAAATGAGGATATATAGAAGAATGGGGCGTATCTCATGGAAAGAGATGAAAACAAATAAGGAGGTCCTAGAAAATCTAGGTATGAAAAGAGAACTAATGAGAGAGGTCAAAGTTCGGCAGCTAAAATACTTTGGCCACATAAAAAGGCATAACACCTTTCAGAAGACCATAACAGAAGGGAGAGTTGAAGGCAAACGTGCAAGGGGAAGACAGCGCTATAAGTGGGAAGATAACATCAAGAGATGGACAGGAAAGAGTCTATCAGAGTGCACCACCAAGACAAGAGACAGAAGACGTTGGAGATCCATTACAGCCAACCTTCGTTGTGGAGATGGCAGCTGATGATGATGATATCGTTTTGACATTATGGCCTGGCATTTTTATGAAAGTGCTTGAATGCTAATATGCCAGATTGTACTCTCATCATCTTGGTGGCGGCTCCGTACGTTTGGATTATATTCCAATCCCTTGTTGGCTTCTATGTAACCGAAAACACCACATTCAATGCAGTTGGTCGCGGTTCTGTAGTTACGGTAGTCTCTCATTAACTTCAACACGTAAATATATTGCTATAGAAAACACAACTACAAGAAAACAGAGCGATAACTGTAGTGGTGGCGAAAAAGGGCAATATGTTAATCTCAATACCAGACCATCAGATCGTCTATATTTGATCATGTGCCCAAATATAACCGATGTAACTTCTGTCTAGGTGGAACGGAGCGTGCTTCGTCAAAATAGGGATATTCGTGTAAATGTTCATTCATAATACAGAGTGTATTCGTTGCTGGATGAAGTCTTTCAACAGCTCAAAAGGTATTCACTTCTGTGTGTAAAGTTTTCCAATGGCTCAGAATGTATTCATTTCTGTGTTAAGTTTTCTAACAACTCACATCGTTCAAACAATATATGACAAACATCTTGAGAATATTAAACAAATAATTCAAATAAATTTATGTTTCAGGCTCTCGTGAGAAATAAAGAAGTAGACCACTAGATGATAGAAAAACAACAGAAGTGATAGGCTTACCGGAGACTTCAACTCTGGACTATCCGAACGACAACCCCGCTTCGCTACGGGAGTGAATCGTGACTATCCACCCTTCCAACTAGGCACCACAAAAATTGTACTTCATGGACAGGGGTCATTAGCACCATCTCCCCACGTAGCTTATTTATCTTGAGAATAGCCATGACAATCGAGGCTGCTCATAGTCTTCTGTTTAGTGTTTCAGCCCCCATATGAAGTATAGGTTTTCAACCAGTTCTCACTTCAAGTCTTCTTGTCTTTGGCAATCTCGTCTTTTAATCTTTTCTTTTCTCTGGTACGTTTGTCTTCAGCTGTCTACTACATTTCTTTTTTGGGTTCCTGTATTTTTTTAAAAACTACTTTTGGAATTCTATTCTATAACAATACATCCCTGTAATACTATTGGGGGCTCTCCAACTATGCAGAGCTAAAATACTGTGCTCTGGTTCTGGGCTGTTCCAAGGTATTGTCACGTCCTGCACAGAGCCACTTCTCGGCTTCCCCTGCCTATCACTGGGTCCATAGTGAGATCCTTCTGCATGCAGTCAACCAAGTCAAAGCCAAAGAGTTACGCCTGAGGCTCAAGTGACTTCTCCAAGTTTAGTGTGCAATGCTGGGTCCTCAACAAGTTTCACCACAGGGTGAATCCCTGGAAGTGTGTTGGTGATTTCAAGAGTCAACGAGTATGTACTTAGCCTCACAGACATAGGTTCACTTCCACGTACATATATTGCAGCATTGTGCATAGCTGGTGGTCATATAAGGATGACTCCAGATATGCCTCAATGCATCCTGTAATGCTAGAAGTAGGCTTCACCAATATGAGTCCTATCTACTGTCAGCGTCGTTACTTCACATCTTGCTACACGTCTATCTGTCAGCTTCTCTCCCTCCATATCAGGTTAGTGATCTCGTCCTACATTTTAATGCTGCTGTTATATCCAGGCAACCATTTATCAAAGTCCATAATTTCAGTGGTATCGTCATCCGGGGCTTCTATGTTTCACAGGCATACAATTAGAATAGGAGGACACTTCAAACAAGAAAGCATTGCTAAGAGAATATCAGCATTTAAACGACAACAAACGTAGATATCAGCATTAGAACGACAACAAACGTAGATATCAGCATTAGAACGACAACAAACGTAGATATTAGAACGACATCAAACGTAGATATCAGCATTAGAACGACAACAAACTTAGATATCAGCATTAGAACGACAACAAACTTAGATATCAGCATTAGAACGACAACAAACTTAGATATCAGCATTAGAACGACAACAAACTTAGATATCAGCATTAGAACGACAACAAACTTAGATATCAGCATTAGAACGACAACAAACTTAGATATCAGCATTAGAACGACAACAAACGTAGATATCAGCATTGGAACGACAACAAACGTAGATATCAGCATTAGAACGACAACAAACTTAGATATCAGCATTAGAACGACAACAAACGTAGATATCAGCATTAGAACTACAACAAACATAGATATCAGCATTAGATTGACAACAAACTTAGATATCAGCATTAGAACGACAACAAACTTAGATATCAGCATTAGAACGACAACAAACGTAGATATCAGCATTAGAACGACAACAAACGTAGATACCAGCATTAGAACGACAACAAACGTAGATATCAGCATTAGAACGACAACAAACTTAGAGATATCATGAAATAAAGAAAAATGCGGAATGTACCTCAGATATTTATGTCCAGCGACCACCTTCAGACGACAGCTCTACGTGTCCTTGAAACTGTTGACACCTACACAACACCTGGTCATTAATTAACACCTCATTAATGTTGTATTTGAATCTTCTTCTTCTTCTTCCTCGTTTGTCCTGAAAAGGACGTTGGTTACGTTGTGTCTGTTTACGCCGGAGCTGTGATATCTGCACCTTTCGGTCGACACATCTGACTTCAGCACGGCAGTTTTTGGGACCGGGTTTGCCTTCGCTCTGCGATCCCTATTCTCTCAGCCAGACTGCAGTGATGCAGACTGTTTCCAGGACCACCACGTGGAGGTGGTGTAGGGTCTTAGTCAGCTCTGGTTCGCTGACTCTGATGCAAGCAGTCAAGCTATGGGTCGCTGACTGCATTCTCTATTGCTGCATCTTTGGGTCCCGTATTTGAATCTGAGATTGCAGGTATTCTTCTCCGTACATCTCAGTCGGTCGTCCAATTGGCTGAGTTGTTAGGGCCCTTGTCTCTCATGACAGTATTACCTGGTAGCGTTATGTTACAAGTTACCCAACTGTAAATGGGCAGCGAGGAAGGGAATTGGTCATACCACCTCATAATGCAGGACCTAGAATATTGAAGTCTCTAACACTGCACTCCCATACGTCAGTATATTCTACGGGTCTACCATTACGTTTAAATAAATAAATAAATAATCCACAAATGTGTGTTTCTATCACTCGTGTCAAATAAACAACTAGAAGACTAGACAACAGAACAAGAAACTGCCTATACGGTACATCCCATTCAATATTTTAAGACTATGTAAATACTGTAAGATTTTTGTCTCTCTCCTTGTTGCTGGGGTTCTTCCACCGCCAAAAAAATTATAAAGATGAAAGGATACGCCCCTGATCGTTAAGCCTTGAGGTAACAGAAGCAACAGGAAAATCACTGAGAGGGGGGGGGGGGGAGACAGTAGGGGTGTGACCAAAATTCCTTAGTTCCACATTCCGAGTGTTCTTGAACAATGATCTAGCCGTGTCCACCTGTGTGTCCTCCCTGCTTTTTATCGGATGATAAAGTGCATGGATTCTGTCAAGGTGAGAGCTGGAATGTCAGACAGCAAAGACACTTTTGGCTGGTCACAAAATTATCGTAGGCTCTGATTTTTTCCCCCCTAGTCGTCCTTGTAATGTTATGATGTATGTATATAAGCATTACCTCGTCATCTACACAAGCACACACATGTTTCAGAAAGCACTCAGTAAAAGCATGTTCAGTTCGTAGCCATGTTTATTTACAGGATGTCGTACATGTCAAGATTCGCATTATATTACAATGTGTGGTTTCGTATTTATGTATTATATTACATCCCCCATTTTTGAAAAAAAAAATGTGTGCAAACATTTCCAACGAAATGTTTCATGTGAGAAAGGATAAGTATGTGTAATGCTCAGTGTGAGTATATATGTCACTGTCTGTATCGGCTGGGAGGTGTCACTGTACGGCCAGAACGAGTGGTGTAAAGTGCTGGTGGTTCTGCGGAAGTCCCTGGTTTAGCTTGAGTTGGTTGTGATTTCGGCCTTGGCGCTTGTTGGTTTTGTGGGGCACCAAAGTCTGGAGTTACTGCATTGTCTGTTGAAAGCATGGGAATTCTCTGTTCTGTTGTATTCTGTGGGATTTCTCTTATGTCCACTCTGTTTCGCCTCAGGAGGTTGCTGCTGCTGTCTGGTCTTAAAGTATAGCTCCTGGGTTCAGGGTTTCTGGAAATGATTGTTGCTTTTGACCATGTGTCATTGTTGTGGTTGTAGGTAGTCACATGCTGACCAGGATATAATGGTGGTAAGTCTTTAGCACATTTGTCATAGTTGGATTTCTGAACTTGCTGACGATGCTGAAGTTGATCATATGTGCTGTCTCTATGTTGTGGACGGAAGTGGACCTTAGATGGTAGGAGGTCTTTAATTCTTCTATCAAACATAAGTTCTGCTGGACTGTCGATCTTACTGTCTACCGGTATTGTTCTCCATCTCAAGAGTGCTAGGTGTACATCCTCTGTTCTTGTTTTCTTCATGATTGACTTGATAGTTTGTATCTGTCTCTCAATGAAACCATTAGATTTAGGGTATCTAGGTGATGATGTTGTGTGTTTGATCTTCCAGTCCTTAGTGAAGTTTCTGTATGCTTGACCTGAGAAATGTGGACCGTTGTCTGATCTAATTTCATCTGGGATGCCACAAACATGCTGCAATACTTCTTTGTAATGTCTGCAATAACAGCTGATGGTGAGGGTTGTGGAAGTTTCTCAATGATGGGAAATTTGCTGTAGTAATCAGCAATAATAAGATAGTCATTATTGTCGATTGAGAAAATATCAGTTCCTATAATGCTCCAAGGGCTCAATGGTATGTCTGATGGTATGAGAGGTTCTCTGCACTGCCTATTTGCATGTTCTTGGCAGATTGAACAGTTTTTTACATAGTGTTTCTATGTCCTTGTTTATCTGTGGCCAGTAAACATCTTTCTTTGCTCTCAGTTGTGTCTTCACAATACCAAGGTGACTATTATGGAGCTGTTTAAGGATGATATCGCGTTGTGTTTCTGGTACAACAATGCGATCTCCTTTAAGGATCAGACCATCTTCGATGCTTAACTCGTCCCTCATCGAGTAGTATGGACGGATGTGTGTTGGAACTTCCCTGATAGAGCTTGGCCATCCATGGTATATCAGTTCTTTGAGAGAGTTAAGGATAGGATCTCTCATTGTGTCTTCTCTGATGTGTTCAAGCCGATTATCGCTAAACTTGACAAAATCAACTTTGATGTTTGGGGTAAGATCTGCTGTCTTGTTGGGGTTTGGTAGTCTGCTGAGAGCATCTGCAAGACCTATATCCTCTCCTGGGATATACTGAATATTAAAATCATAACCTTGTGTTTCCAATAACAGAGCTTGTAGTCGTGGTGGTGCTGAAGCTATTGGTTTTTTATGAATCATCTCAAGTGGCTTGTGATCTGAGAGAATTGTAAATGGGCGGTTGAAAAGAAATGTGTGGAAGCGTTTGATTCCAAAACGTACAGCTAGCATTTCTCTTTCAATGTTTGCAAGTTTCTTTTCGCCAGAACTTAATGATTTGCTTGCGTAAGCTACAGGACGAAGTTCTTTGGCATAGTGTCCTTCAGGATTTTTGTCTGGTTGCAAAAGTGCTGCTCCTAGGCCTTTCAGACTGGAATCAACCATGAGAAAAGTGGGTGCTTGCATGTCATAGTATTTCAAGCATGCATCAGATGATATGAGGGTCTTCAAGTGGTTGAATATGTGTTGGTAGTCTTCTGACCATTCATACGGAGTTTCATTCTGTAGTAGAGATCGCAAAGGTTCTGCAGCAGCTGACAAATTTGGTATGAATTGTGCTAGGAAATTGACAGCACCTAAGAATTGTTGCAGTTCCTTCTTTGTAGCTGGTGTTGGCATGTCATGAATATCTTCAACCTTTTTAGGGTCTGGTTTTACACCATTCTGGGTGTACAGCAATCCAAAAAATTGTATCTCCGTTGCCTTAATTGTACACTTTTTGCTGTTGAATGTTAGCCCATTGGCCTGTGCTACATGCATCAAGTTAATCAAGTTACGGTCGTGTTCTTGTTCTGACCTGCCGCAGACTACAATGTCATCCGCAATAGCCACTGTACCAGAACATTGCTCAACAATGTTGTCAATCTTCTGTTGAAATATGTCTTGTGATACATTCAAACCAAATGGGAGTCTCTTGAAACAATATCTGCCGAATGGTGTTCGAAAAGTTGTAAGGAGTTGACTTTCCTCTGCTATCTCAACACTCCAGTATCCGTGTACAGCATCTAGTTTAGAAAAATATTTGGCATTGTGGAATCTGTGAGTTATCTCTTCCACTGTATGCATTTTGTGTGGACAGCGCTTTAGACTGTTGTTTAAGTGTTTTGGGTCAAGGCAAACCCGAAGAGAACCATCCTGCTTCAGAACGGTTGTGATACTACTACACCAATCAGAATGCTCTTCAACCTTTCTAATAACATCATTCTGCACCATCTTTTCTAGTTCTGTGGCAAGTTTCTGTTTAACATGTATAGGATACTTTCTAGGTGGGTCTATCTTTGGCTCAGCGTTGTCTTTTAAAAAGAATCTTGCCTTTCCTGGAAGTTTGCCTATTCTGTCGAACTGTTCTGGGAATCGCTGTTTAAGGTCATCTACTCCAGTGACGTGTAGAGTAAGATGTTCTTTTTGTCAGCTTTAATGTTGTTGATAGTTACCACACTCAGCTTTTCGCACATTGGTAAACCCAAAATTGCAGGTCCTTCAACATCTACCAAGTAAAATGTTGACGATGTCCATTCAGAGTCTCTGTATAAACATTCAAGTGTTACTGCTCCGAAACAGTCTATACTTGTTCCATTGTAAGCTCTTAGCTTTGTCCTGCCACTCCTACTTTTTACATCCCTTGTGGGAAATCCTTGCTCATCCACCTTGTCAGGCATGATCTGTCTGAATATTCTTAAGGGTAGAGTGTTACCTTGGGCACCTGTGTCTATCTTGAACCGAATATATCTTTCTTTGTGCCTTTTAATTCCTGGTATTCGGAATTGTACCTTGCAGAAAGCCTGCGTTCTCTTTGGTTCATTACTGAAAGTTAGTATCTTCACAGTATCAAATGTGGAAGGATCACTTTCTTCACTGGAGTCAAGGTCCTCAGTCATCATAGAGTGTGTTTGTTTTGATGACTCTCTGCTGTGAAGGTTGTGTTGAGCACTGTCTTGTTTCCTCTTGAAACATAATTTTATCCAGTGGCCCCTCTTTCTGCAGTAATGACATGTAGAGTCTTTAGCTGGACAGTGGTTTTGTATGTGGTTTAGGCCACAACATTTACACATAGCACCTCTGCTTGTGTTGTGTTTTTCTTGTTGCTTTGAACCAGTTGCTTTGTTTTGTTTGGGTTTATAGCTTTTTACTGCATCCACCTGGGCTGTTACTGTACCTTGCTGAATTTGTTTAATGTTTAGTGCTTGTGCCTCGTGTTTCCTGCCTTCATCCAGAAGTTGTTGTAAAGTTAGTGTATCACTCTGGCTCAGTATCCATTTCTGGAACTCTGGCATTGGTGTGCTGAGAAGGATCTGTTGGATAATTCGCTCTTTTTCTTCTTCTTTGTTAAATTTGCATACACTTGTTTTCTCCTTGATGCGAGTGAAAAAATCATCTAGACTTTCACCAGGTTTCTGTCGCAGGTGGTGAAGTTCTAATCTTGCCGCTCTAAAGTTCGTGTGCTTTATTATCAGACGTTTTTCAAATTCGTCCAATATGGCTGCGGGGTCTGTCGCCGACTCCACAGGCATGGCGGTAGCAAAACTGTTGTAAATTTTCAAACCTTCATCGTCCAATGCTTCTAGGATATATGGAGTTAGGGTTTGTCCTTCCAGACCAGTGGTCTTGGAATATAGATCTATGCGCTGGCGCCATAACAAGAAAGCTTCACTCTTATCATCTTGACCGGCGAATCTCATTTGCGGTGCGTTACGATATTGTTTCGCCGCCATGGCTGAACTCGATGACGAAAATTAGCCGAATAAACTGTACTCACGTGTTATCGTGTAGCTGTTTTGCGTCAGTCCGGTATCGACCGCTGCCACCATGTAATGTTATGATGTATGTATATAAGCATTACCTCGTCATCTACACAAGCACACACATGTTTCAGAAAGCACTCAGTAAAAGCATGTTCAGTTCGTAGCCATGTTTATTTACAGGATGTCGTACATGTCAAGATTCGCATTATATTACAATGTGTGGTTTCGTATTTATGTATTATATTACAGTCCTAACTGTTGTGAGAGCTGCGGGTCAGCACAAAGAAACTCGTGGAAGAAAGACAGGTTAAACATTTAAAATTGTGTGCTGTTAGTGCGATTCTTCAGCGTTGTTGTTTGTATATCCGCATGTCATAGCCCCGTGAAGTTCGAGACGAATAGGACCAATACATGTTCATACATGTCGTAGAAGGCGTCTAATACGAGACTGTACATAGAGCTGACAACCTCCTCAAGTTAAACTAATTACCACAGAAACCACTGCTTCAAGATCATGTGACTAATTGATACAGTCTTTGTACAGGACCAGTCACACTAGTGGTTCTTGATCATGTGACTAATTGATACAGTCTTCGTACAGGACCAGTCACACTAGTGGTTCTTGATCATGTGACTAATTGATACAGTCTTCGTACAGGACCAGTCACACTAGTGGTTCTTGATCATGTGACTGATTGATACAGTCTTCGTACAGGACCAGTCACACTAGTGGTTCTTGATCATGTGACTAATTGATACAGTCTTTGTACAGGACCAGTCACACTAGTGGTTCTTGATCATGTGACTAATTGATACAGTCTTCGTACAGGACCAGTCACACTAGTGGTTCTTGATCATGTGACTAATTGATACAGTCTTCGTACAGGACCAGTCACACTAGTGGTTCTTGATCATGTGACTAATTGATACAGTCTTCGTACAGGACCAGTCACACTAGTGGTTCTTGATCATGTGACTGATTGATACAGTCTTCGTACAGGACCAGTCACACTAGTGGTTCTTGATCATGTGACTAATTGATACAGTCTTTGTACAGGACCAGTCACACTAGTGGTTCTTGATCATGTGACTAATTGATACAGTCTTCGTACAGGACCAGTCACACTAGTGGTTCTTGATCATGTGACTAATTGATACAGTCTTCGTACAGGACCAGTCACACTAGTGGTTCTTGATCATGTGACTAATTGATACAGTCTTTGTACAGGACCAGCTACACTAGTGGTTCTTGATCATGTGACTAATTGATACAGTCTTTGTACAGGACCAGTCACACTAGTGGTTCTTGATCATGTGACTAATTGATACAGTCTTTGTACAGGACCAGTCACACTAGTGGTTCTTGATCATGTGACTAATTGATACAGTCTTTGTACAGGACCAGTCACACTAGTGGTTCTTGATCATGTGACTAATTGATACAGTCTTTGTACAGGACCAGTCACACTAGTGGTTCTTGATCATGTGACTAATTGATACAGTCTTTGTACAGGACCAGTCACACTAGTGGTTCTTGATCATGTGACTAATTGATACAGTCTTCGTACAGGACCAGTCACACTAGTGGTTCTTGATCATGTGACTAATTGATACAGTCTTCGTACAGGACCAGTCACACTAGTGGTTCTTGATCATGTGACTAATTGATACAGTCTTCGTACAGGACCAGTCACACTAGTGGTTCTTGATCATGTGACTAATTGATACAGTCTTCGTACAGGACCAGCTACACTAGTGGTTCTTGATCATGTGACTAATTGATACAGTCTTCGTACAGGACCAGTCACACTAGTGGTTCTTGATCATGTGACTGATTGATACAGTCTTTGTACAGGACCAGTCACACTAGTGGTTCTTGATCATGTGACTAATTGATACAGTCTTTGTACAGGACCAGTCACACTAGTGGTTCTTGATCATGTGACTGATTGATACAGTCTTTGTACAGGACCAGTCACACTAGTGGTTCTTGATCATGTGACTAATTGATACAGTCTTCGTACAGGACCAGTCACACTAGTGGTTCTTGATCATGTGACTAATTGATACAGTCTTTGTACAGGACCAGTCACACTAGTGGTTCTTGATCATGTGACTAATTGATACAGTCTTTGTACAGGACCAGTCACACTAGTGGTTCTTGATCATGTGACTAATTGATACAGTCTTCGTACAGGACCAGTCACACTAGTGGTTCTTGATCATGTGACTAATTGATACAGTCTTCGTACAGGACCAGTCACACTAGTGGTTCTTGATCATGTGACTAATTGATACAGTCTTCGTACAGGACCAGTCACACTAGTGGTTCTTGATCATGTGACTAATTGATACAGTCTTCGTACAGGACCAGTCACACTAGTGGTTCTTGATCATGTGACTAATTGATACAGTCTTCGTACAGGACCAGTCACACTAGTGGTTCTTGATCATGTGACTAATTGATACAGTCTTCGTACAGGACCAGTCACACTAGTGGTTCTTGATCATGTGACTAATTGATACAGTCTTTGTACAGGACCAGTCACACTAGTGGTTCTTGATCATGTGACTAATTGATACAGTCTTCGTACAGGACCAGTCACACTAGTGGTTCTTGATCATGTGACTGATTGATACAGTCTTCGTACAGGACCAGTCACACTAGTGGTTCTTGATCATGTGACTAATTGATACAGTCTTTGTACAGGACCAGTCACACTAGTGGTTCTTGATCATGTGACTAATTGATACAGTCTTTGTACAGGACCAGTCACACTAGTGGTTCTTGATCATGTGACTAATTGATACAGTCTTCGTAAGGACCAGTCACACTAGTGGTTCTTGATCATGTGACTAATTGATACAGTCTTCGTACAGGACCAGTCACACTAGTGGTTCTTGATCATGTGACTAATTGATACAGTCTTCGTACAGGACCAGTCACACTAGTGGTTCTTGATCATGTGACTAATTGATACAGTCTTTGTACAGGACCAGTCACACTAGTGGTTATTGATCATGTGACTAATTGATACAGTCTTCGTACAGGACCAGTCACACTAGTGGTTCTTGATCATGTGACTAATTGATACAGTCTTCGTACAGGACCAGTCACACTAGTGGTTCTTGATCATGTGACTAATTGATACAGTCTTCGTACAGGACCAGTCACACTAGTGGTTCTTGATCATGTGACTGATTGATACAGTCTTCGTACAGGACCAGTCACACTAGTGGTTCTTGATCATGTGACTAATTGATACAGTCTTTGTACAGGACCAGTCACACTAGTGGTTCTTGATCATGTGACTAATTGATACAGTCTTTGTACAGGACCAGCTACACTAGTGGTTCTTGATCATGTGACTAATTGATACAGTCTTTGTACAGGACCAGTCACACTAGTGGTTCTTGATCATGTGACTAATTGATACAGTCTTTGTACAGGACCAGTCACACTAGTGGTTCTTGATCATGTGACTAATTGATACAGTCTTTGTACAGGACCAGTCACACTAGTGGTTCTTGATCAGTCACACTAGTGGTTCTTGATCATGTGACTAATTGATACAGTCTTTGTACAGGACCAGTCACACTAGTGGTTCTTGATCATGTGACTAATTGATACAGTCTTCGTACAGGACCAGTCACACTAGTGGTTCTTGATCATGTGACTAATTGATACAGTCTTCGTACAGGACCAGTCACACTAGTGGTTCTTGATCATGTGACTAATTGATACAGTCTTCGTACAGGACCAGTCACACTAGTGGTTCTTGATCATGTGACTAATTGATACAGTCTTTGTACAGGACCAGTCACACTAGTGGTTCTTGATCATGTGACTAATTGATACAGTCTTCGTACAGGACCAGTCACACTAGTGGTTCTTGATCATGTGACTAATTGATACAGTCTTCGTACAGGACCAGTCACACTAGTGGTTCTTGATCATGTGACTGATTGATACAGTCTTCGTACAGGACCAGTCACACTAGTGGTTCTTGATCATGTGACTGATTGATACAGTCTTCGTACAGGACCAGTCACACTAGTGGTTCTTGATCATGTGACTAATTGATACAGTCTTTGTACAGGACCAGCTACACTAGTGGTTCTTGATCATGTGACTAATTGATACAGTCTTTGTACAGGACCAGCTACACTAGTGGTTCTTGATCATGTGACTAATTGATACAGTCTTCGTACAGGACCAGTCACACTAGTGGTTCTTGATCATGTGACTAATTGATACAGTCTTCGTACAGGACCAGTCACACTAGTGGTTCTTGATCATGTGACTAATTGATACAGTCTTCGTACAGGACCAGTCACACTAGTGGTTCTTGATCATGTGACTAATTGATACAGTCTTCGTACAGGACCAGTCACACTAGTGGTTCTTGATCATGTGACTGATTGATACAGTCTTCGTACAGGACCAGTCACCCTAGTGTGGTTCTTGATCATGTGACTAATTGATACAGTCTTCGTACAGGACCAGTCACACTAGTGGTTCTTGATCATGTGACTAATTGATACAGTCTTCGTACAGGACCAGTCACACTAGTGGTTCTTGATCATGTGACTAATTGATACAGTCTTTGTACAGGACCAGTCACACTAGTGGTTCTTGATCATGTGACTGATTGATACAGTCTTTGTACAGGACCAGTCACACTAGTGGTTCTTGATCATGTGACTAATTGATACAGTCTTTGTACAGGACCAGTCACACTAGTGGTTCTTGATCATGTGACTAATTGATACAGTCTTCGTACAGGACCAGTCACACTAGTGGTTCTTGATCATGTGACTAATTGATACAGTCTTCGTACAGGACCAGTCACACTAGTGGTTCTTGATCATGTGACTAATTGATACAGTCTTCGTACAGGACCAGCTACACTAGTGGTTCTTGATCATGTGACTAATTGATACAGTCTTCGTACAGGACCAGTCACACTAGTGGTTCTTGATCATGTGACTAATTGATACAGTCTTCGTACAGGACCAGTCACACTAGTGGTTCTTGATCATGTGACTAATTGATACAGTCTTCGTACAGGACCAGTCACACTAGTGGTTCTTGATCATGTGACTGATTGATACCGTCTTCGTACAGGACCAGTCACACTAGTGGTTCTTGATCATGTGACTAATTGATACAGTCTTCGTACAGGACCAGTCACACTAGTGGTTCTTGATCATGTGACTGATTGATACAGTCTTTGTACAGGACCAGTCACACTAGTGGTTCTTGATCATGTGACTGATTGATACAGTCTTTGTACAGGACCAGTCACACTAGTGGTTCTTGATCATGTGACTAATTGATACAGTCTTCGTACAGGACCAGTCACACTAGTGGTTCTTGATCATGTGACTAATTGATACAGTCTTCGTACAGGACCAGTCACACTAGTGGTTCTTGATCATGTGACTAATTGATACAGTCTTCGTACAGGACCAGTCACACTAGTGGTTCTTGATCATGTGACTGATTGATACAGTCTTCGTACAGGACCAGCTACACTAGTGGTTCTTGATCATGTGACTAATTGATACAGTCTTCGTACAGGACCAGTCACACTAGTGGTTCTTGATCATGTGACTGATTGATACAGTCTTTGTACAGGACCAGTCACACTAGTGGTTCTTGATCATGTGACTAATTGATACAGTCTTTGTACAGGACCAGTCACACTAGTGGTTCTTGATCATGTGACTAATTGATACAGTCTTCGTACAGGACCAGTCACACTAGTGGTTCTTGATCATGTGACTAATTGATACAGTCTTCGTACAGGACCAGTCACACTAGTGGTTCTTGATCATGTGACTAATTGCACACTAGTGGTTCTTGATCATGTGACTAATTGATACAGTCTTCGTACAGGACCAGCTACACTAGTGGTTCTTGATCATGTGACTAATTGATACAGTCTTCGTACAGGACCAGTCACACTAGTGGTTCTTGATCATGTGACTAATTGATACAGTCTTCGTACAGGACCAGTCACACTAGTGGTTCTTGATCATGTGACTAATTGATACAGTCTTCGTACAGGACCAGTCACACTAGTGGTTCTTGATCATGTGACTAATTGATACAGTCTTCGTACAGGACCAGTCACACTAGTGGTTCTTGATCATGTGACTAATTGATACAGTCTTCGTACAGGACCAGTCACACTAGTGGTTCTTGATAATGTGACTAATTGATACAGTCTTCGTACAGGACCAGTTACACTAGTGGTTCTTGATCATGTGACTAATTGATACAGTCTTCGTACAGGACCAGTCACACTAGTGGTTCTTGATCATGTGACTAATTGATACAGTCTTCGTACAGGACCAGTCACACTAGTGGTTCTTGATCATGTGACTAATTGATACAGTCTTCGTACAGGACCAGTCACACTAGTGGTTCTTGATCATGTGACTAATTGATACAGTCTTCGTACAGGACCAGTCACACTAGTGGTTCTTGATCATGTGACTAATTGATACAGTCTTCGTACAGGACCAGTCACACTAGTGGTTCTTGATCATGTGACTAATTGATACAGTCTTTGTACAGGACCAGTCACACTAGTGGTTCTTGATCATGTGACTAATTGATACAGTCTTCGTACAGGACCAGTCCACACTAGTGGTTCTTGATCATGTGACTAATTGATACAGTCTTTGTACAGGACCAGTCACACTAGTGGTTCTTGATCATGTGACTAATTGATACAGTCTTCGTACAGGACCAGTCACACTAGTGGTTCTTGATCATGTGACTAATTGATACAGTCTTCGTACAGGACCAGTCACACTAGTGGTTCTTGATCATGTGACTAATTGATACAGTCTTTGTACAGGACCAGTCACACTAGTGGTTCTTGATCATGTGACTAATTGATACAGTCTTCGTACAGGACCAGTCACACTAGTGGTTCTTGATCATGTGACTGATTGATACAGTCTTCGTACAGGACCAGCTACACTAGTGGTTCTTGATCATGTGACTAATTGATACAGTCTTCGTACAGGACCAGTCACACTAGTGGTTCTTGATCATGTGACTAATTGATACAGTCTTTGTACAGGACCAGTCACACTAGTGGTTCTTGATCATGTGACTAATTGATACAGTCTTCGTACAGGACCAGTCACACTAGTGGTTCTTGATCATGTGACTGATTGATACAGTCTTCGTACAGGACCAGCTACACTAGTGGTTCTTGATCATGTGACTAATTGATACAGTCTTCGTACAGGACCAGTCACACTAGTGGTTCTTGATCATGTGACTAATTGATACAGTCTTCGTACAGGACCAGTCACACTAGTGGTTCTTGATCATGTGACTGATTGATACAGTCTTCGTACAGGACCAGTCACACTAGTGGTTCTTGATCATGTGACTAATTGATACAGTCTTCGTACAGGACCAGTCACACTAGTGGTTCTTGATCATGTGACTAATTGATACAGTCTTTGTACAGGACCAGTCACACTAGTGGTTCTTGATCATGTGACTAATTGATACAGTCTTCGTACAGGACCAGTCACACTAGTGGTTCTTGATCATGTGACTAATTGATACAGTCTTCGTACAGGACCAGTCACACTAGTGGTTCTTGATCATGTGACTAATTGATACAGTCTTTGTACAGGACCAGTCACACTAGTGGTTCTTGATCATGTGACTAATTGATACAGTCTTCGTACAGGACCAGTCACACTAGTGGTTCTTGATCATGTGACTGATTGATACAGTCTTCGTACAGGACCAGCTACACTAGTGGTTCTTGATCATGTGACTAATTGATACAGTCTTCGTACAGGACCAGTCACACTAGTGGTTCTTGATCATGTGACTAATTGATACAGTCTTCGTACAGGACCAGTCACACTAGTGGTTCTTGATCATGTGACTAATTGATACAGTCTTCGTACAGGACCAGTCACACTAGTGGTTCTTGATCATGTGACTAATTGATACAGTCTTCGTACAGGACCAGTCACACTAGTGGTTCTTGATCATGTGACTAATTGATACAGTCTTCGTACAGGACCAGTCACACTAGTGGTTCTTGATCATGTGACTAATTGATACAGTCTTCGTACAGGACCAGTCACACTAGTGGTTCTTGATCATGTGACTAATTGATACAGTCTTCGTACAGGACCAGTCACACTAGTGGTTCTTGATCATGTGACTAATTGATACAGTCTTCGTACAGGACCAGTCACACTAGTGGTTCTTGATCATGTGACTAATTGATACAGTCTTTGTACAGGATCAGTCACACTAGTGGTTCTTGATCATGTGACTAATTGATACAGTCTTCGTACAGGACCAGTCACACTAGTGGTTCTTGATCATGTGACTGATTGATACAGTCTTCGTACAGGACCAGTCACACTAGTGGTTCTTGATCATGTGACTAATTGATACAGTCTTCGTACAGGACCAGTCACACTAGTGGTTCTTGATCATGTGACTAATTGATACAGTCTTTGTACAGGACCAGTCACACTAGTGGTTCTTGATCATGTGACTAATTGATACAGTCTTCGTACAGGACCAGCTACACTAGTGGTTCTTGATCATGTGACTAATTGATACAGTCTTCGTACAGGACCAGTCACACTAGTGGTTCTTGATCATGTGACTAATTGATACAGTCTTCGTACAGGACCAGTCACACTAGTGGTTCTTGATCATGTGACTAATTGATACAGTCTTCGTACAGGACCAGTCACACTAGTGGTTCTTGATCATGTGACTAATTGATACAGTCTTCGTACAGGACCAGTCACACTAGTGGTTCTTGATCATGTGACTAATTGATACAGTCTTCGTACAGGACCAGTCACACTAGTGGTTCTTGATCATGTGACTAATTGATACAGTCTTCGTACAGGACCAGTCACACTAGTGGTTCTTGATCATGTGACTAATTGATACAGTCTTCGTACAGGACCAGTCACACTAGTGGTTCTTGATCATGTGACTAATTGATACAGTCTTCGTACAGGACCAGTCACACTAGTGGTTCTTGATCATGTGACTAATTGATACAGTCTTTGTACAGGACCAGTCACACTAGTGGTTCTTGATCATGTGACTAATTGATACAGTCTTCGTACAGGACCAGTCACACTAGTGGTTCTTGATCATGTGACTAATTGATACAGTCTTCGTACAGGACCAGTCACACTAGTGGTTCTTGATCATGTGACTGATTGATACAGTCTTCGTACAGGACCAGTCACACTAGTGGTTCTTGATCATGTGACTAATTGATACAGTCTTCGTACAGGACCAGTCACACTAGTGGTTCTTGATCATGTGACTAATTGATACAGTCTTTGTACAGGACCAGTCACACTAGTGGTTCTTGATCATGTGACTAATTGATACAGTCTTCGTACAGGACCAGTCACACTAGTGGTTCTTGATCATGTGACTAATTGATACAGTCTTCGTACAGGACCAGTCACACTAGTGGTTCTTGATCATGTGACTAATTGATACAGTCTTCGTACAGGACCAGTCACACTAGTGGTTCTTGATCATGTGACTAATTGATACAGTCTTCGTACAGGACCAGTCACACTAGTGGTTCTTGATCATGTGACTAATTGATACAGTCTTCGTACAGGACCAGTCACACTAGTGGTTCTTGATCATGTGACTAATTGATACAGTCTTCGTACAGGACCAGTCACACTAGTGGTTCTTGATCATGTGACTAATTGATACAGTCTTCGTACAGGACCAGTCACACTAGTGGTTCTTGATCATGTGACTAATTGATACAGTCTTTGTACAGGACCAGTCACACTAGTGGTTCTTGATCATGTGACTAATTGATACAGTCTTCGTACAGGACCAGTCACACTAGTGGTTCTTGATCATGTGACTAATTGATACAGTCTTCGTACAGGACCAGTCACACTAGTGGTTCTTGATCATGTGACTAATTGATACAGTCTTCGTACAGGACCAGTCACACTAGTGGTTCTTGATCATGTGACTAATTGATACAGTCTTCGTACAGGACCAGTCACACTAGTGGTTCTTGATCATGTGACTAATTGATACAGTCTTCGTACAGGACCAGTCACACTAGTGGTTCTTGATCATGTGACTAATTGATACAGTCTTCGTACAGGACCAGTCACACTAGTGGTTCTTGATCATGTGACTAATTGATACAGTCTTCGTACAGGACCAGTCACACTAGTGGTTCTTGATCATGTGACTAATTGATACAGTCTTCGTACAGGACCAGTCACACTAGTGGTTCTTGATCATGTGACTAATTGATACAGTCTTCGTACAGGACCAGTCACACTAGTGGTTCTTGATCATGTGACTAATTGATACAGTCTTCGTACAGGACCAGTCACACTAGTGGTTCTTGATCATGTGACTAATTGATACAGTCTTCGTACAGGACCAGTCACACTAGTGGTTCTTGATCATGTGACTGATTGATACAGTCTTTGTACAGGACCAGTCACACTAGTGGTTCTTGATCATGTGACTAATTGATACAGTCTTCGTACAGGACCAGTCACACTAGTGGTTCTTGATCATGTGACTAATTGATACAGTCTTCGTACAGGACCAGTCACACTAGTGGTTCTTGATCATGTGACTAATTGATACAGTCTTCGTACAGGACCAGTCACACTAGTGGTTCTTGATCATGTGACTAATTGATACAGTCTTCGTACAGGACCAGTCACACTAGTGGTTCTTGATCATGTGACTAATTGATACAGTCTTCGTACAGGACCAGTCACACTAGTGGTTCTTGATCATGTGACTAATTGATACAGTCTTCGTACAGGACCAGTCACACTAGTGGTTCTTGATCATGTGACTAATTGATACAGTCTTCGTACAGGACCAGTCACACTAGTGGTTCTTGATCATGTGACTAATTGATACAGTCTTCGTACAGGACCAGTCACACTAGTGGTTCTTGATCATGTGACTAATTGATACAGTCTTCGTACAGGACCAGTCTTTGTACAGGACCAGTCACACTAGTGGTTCTTGATCATGTGACTAATTGATACAGTCTTCGTACAGGACCAGTCACACTAGTGGTTCTTGATCATGTGACTAATTGATACAGTCTTCGTACAGGACCAGTCACACTAGTGGTTCTTGATCATGTGACTAATTGATACAGTCTTCGTACAGGACCAGTCACACTAGTGGTTCTTGATCATGTGACTAATTGATACAGTCTTCGTACAGGACCAGTCACACTAGTGGTTCTTGATCATGTGACTAATTGATACAGTCTTCGTACAGGACCAGTCACACTAGTGGTTCTTGATCATGTGACAGTCTTCGTACAGGACCAGTCACACTAGGGTTTTGATATGATACAGTCTTCGTACAGGACCAGTCACACTAGTGGTTCTTGATCATGTGACTAATTGATACAGTCTTCGTACAGGACCAGTCACACTAGTGGTTCTTGATCATGTGACTAATTGATACAGTCTTCGTACAGGACCAGTCACACTAGTGGTTCTTGATCATGTGACTAATTGATACAGTCTTCGTACAGGACCAGTCACACTAGTGGTTCTTGATCATGTGACTAATTGATACAGTCTTCGTACAGGACCAGTCACACTAGTGGTTCTTGATCATGTGACTAATTGATACAGTCTTCGTACAGGACCAGTCACACTAGTGGTTCTTGATCATGTGACTAATTGATACAGTCTTCGTACAGGACCAGTCACACTAGTGGTTCTTGATCATGTGACTAATTGATACAGTCTTCGTACAGGACCAGTCACACTAGTGGTTCTTGATCATGTGACTAATTGATACAGTCTTCGTACAGGACCAGTCACACTAGTGGTTCTTGATCATGTGACTAATTGATACAGTCTTCGTACAGGACCAGTCACACTAGTGGTTCTTGATCATGTGACTAATTGATACAGTCTTCGTACAGGACCAGTCACACTAGTGGTTCTTGATCATGTGACTAATTGATACAGTCTTCGTACAGGACCAGTCACACTAGTGGTTCTTGATCATGTGACTAATTGATACAGTCTTCGTACAGGACCAGTCACACTAGTGGTTCTTGATCATGTGACTAATTGATACAGTCTTCGTACAGGACCAGTCACACTAGTGTTCTTGATCCTGTACGAATGATACAGTCTTCGTACAGGACCAGTCACACTAGTGGTTCTTGATCATGTGACTAATTGATACAGTCTTCGTACAGGACCAGTCTACACTAGTGGTTCTTGTGTGACTAATTGTTCTTGACATGTGACTAATTGATACAGTCTTCGTACAGGACCAGTCACACTAGTGGTTCTTGATCATGTGACTAATTGATACAGTCTTCGTACAGGACCAGTCACACTAGTGGTTCTTGATCATGTGACTAATTGATACAGTCTTCGTACAGGACCAGTCACACTAGTGGTTCTTGATCATGTGACTAATTGATACAGTCTTCGTACAGGACCAGTCACACTAGTGGTTCTTGATCATGTGACTAATTGATACAGTCTTCGTACAGGACCAGTCACACTAGTGGTTCTTGATCATGTGACTAATTGATACAGTCTTCGTACAGGACCAGTCACACTAGTGGTTCTTGATCATGTGACTAATTGATACAGTCTTCGTACAGGACCAGTCACACTAGTGGTTCTTGATCATGTGACTAATTGATACAGTCTTCGTACAGGACCAGTCACACTAGTGGTTCTTGATCATGTGACTAATTGATACAGTCTTCGTACAGGACCAGTCACACTAGTGGTTCTTGATCATGTGACTGATTGATACAGTCTTCGTACAGGACCAGTCACACTAGTGGTTCTTGATCATGTGACTGATTGATACAGTCTTCGTACAGGACCAGTCACACTAGTGGTTCTTGATCATGTGACTAATTGATACAGTCTTCGTACAGGACCAGTCACACTAGTGGTTCTTGATCATGTGACTAATTGATACAGTCTTCGTACAGGACCAGTCACACTAGTGGTTCTTGATCATGTGACTAATTGATACAGTCTTCGTACAGGACCAGTCACACTAGTGGTTCTTGATCATGTGACTAATTGATACAGTCTTCGTACAGGACCAGTCACACTAGTGGTTCTTGATCATGTGACTAATTGATACAGTCTTCGTACAGGACCAGTCACACTAGTGGTTCTTGATCATGTGACTAATTGATACAGTCTTCGTACAGGACCAGTCACACTAGTGGTTCTTGATCATGTGACTAATTGATACAGTCTTCGTACAGGACCAGTCACACTAGTGGTTCTTGATCATGTGACTAATTGATACAGTCTTCGTACAGGACCAGTCACACTAGTGGTTCTTGATCATGTGACTAATTGATACAGTCTTCGTACAGGACCAGTCACACTAGTGGTTCTTGATCATGTGACTAATTGATACAGTCTTCGTACAGGACCAGTCACACTAGTGGTTCTTGATCATGTGACTAATTGATACAGTCTTCGTACAGGACCAGTCACACTAGTGGTTCTTGATCATGTGACTAATTGATACAGTCTTCGTACAGGACCAGTCACACTAGTGGTTCTTGATCATGTGACTAATTGATACAGTCTTCGTACAGGACCAGCTACACTAGTGGTTCTTGATCATGTGACTAATTGATACAGTCTTCGTACAGGACCAGTCACACTAGTGGTTCTTGATCATGTGACTAATTGATACAGTCTTCGTACAGGACCAGTCACACTAGTGGTTCTTGATCATGTGACTAATTGATACAGTCTTCGTACAGGACCAGTCACACTAGTGGTTCTTGATCATGTGACTAATTGATACAGTCTTCGTACAGGACCAGTCACACTAGTGGTTCTTGATCATGTGACTAATTGATACAGTCTTCGTACAGGACCAGTCACACTAGTGGTTCTTGATCATGTGACTAATTGATACAGTCTTCGTACAGGACCAGTCACACTAGTGGTTCTTGATCATGTGACTAATTGATACAGTCTTCGTACAGGACCAGTCACACTAGTGGTTCTTGATCATGTGACTAATTGATACAGTCTTCGTACAGGACCAGTCACACTAGTGGTTCTTGATCATGTGACTAATTGATACAGTCTTCGTACAGGACCAGTCACACTAGTGGTTCTTGATCATGTGACTAATTGATACAGTCTTCGTACAGGACCAGTCACACTAGTGGTTCTTGATCATGTGACTAATTGATACAGTCTTCGTACAGGACCAGTCACACTAGTGGTTCTTGATCATGTGACTAATTGATACAGTCTTCGTACAGGACCAGTCACACTAGTGGTTCTTGATCATGTGACTAATTGATACAGTCTTCGTACAGGACCAGTCACACTAGTGGTTCTTGATCATGTGACTAATTGATACAGTCTTCGTACAGGACCAGTCACACTAGTGGTTCTTGATCATGTGACTAATTGATACAGTCTTCGTACAGGACCAGTCACACTAGTGGTTCTTGATCATGTGACTAATTGATACAGTCTTCGTACAGGACCAGTCACACTAGTGGTTCTTGATCATGTGACTAATTGATACAGTCTTCGTACAGGACCAGTCACACTAGTGGTTCTTGATCATGTGACTAATTGATACAGTCTTTGTACAGGACCAGTCACACTAGTGGTTCTTGATCATGTGACTAATTGATACAGTCTTCGTACAGGACCAGTCACACTAGTGGTTCTTGATCATGTGACTAATTGATACAGTCTTTGTACAGGACCAGTCACACTAGTGGTTTCGTGCTATGTACGGAGCACACATAAAGATAATGATGATATCCACATGAGTCTAGATTGTTGCTTTCTATAACACGTGCATCAATTGTCTAGATTGTTGCTATCTATAACACGTGCTTCAATTGTCTAGATTGTTGCTATCTATAACACGTGCTTCAATTGTCTAGATTGTTGCTATCTATAACACGTGCTTCAATTGTCTAGATTGTTGCTTTCTATAACACGTGCATCAATTGTCTAGATTGTTGCTATCTATAACACGTGCATCAATTGTCTAGATTGTTGCTATCTATAACACGTGCTTCAATTGTCTAGATTGTTGCTATCTATAACACGTGCTTCAATTGTCTAGATTGTTGCTATCTATAACACGTGCATCAATTGTCTAGATTGTTGCTATCTATAACACGTGCTTCAATTGTCTAGATTGTTGCTATCTATAACACGTGCTTCAATTGTCTAGATTGTTGCTATCTATAACACGTGCTTCAATTGTCTAGATTGTTGCTATCTATAACACGTGCTTCAATTGTCTAGATTGTTGCTATCTATAACACGTGCTTCAATTGTCGAGAGTGTTGCTATTTATAACACGTGCTTCAATTGTCTAGATTGTTGCTATCTATAACACGTGCTTCAATTGTCTAGATTGTTGCTATCTATAACACGTGCTTCAATTGTCTAGATTGTTGCTATCTATAACACGTGCTACAATTGTCTAGATTGTTGCTATCTATAACACGTGCTACAATTGTCTAGATTGTTGCTATCTATAACACGTGTTTCAGTTGTCTAGATTGTTGCTATCTATAACACGTGATTCAAGTGTCTAGATTGTTGCTATCTATAACACGTGCTTCAATTGTCTAGATTGTTGCTATCTATAACACGTGCTTCAATTGTCTAGATTGTTGCTATCTATAACACGTGCTTCAATTGTCTAGATTGTTGCTATCTATAACACGTGCTTCAATTGTCTAGATTGTTGCTATCTATAACACGTGCTTCAATTGTCTAGATTGTTGCTATCTATAACACGTGCTTCAATTGTCTAGATTGTTGCTATCTATAACACGTGCTTCAATTGTCTAGATTGTTGCTATCTATAACACGTGCTACAATTGTCTAAATTGTTGCTATCTATAACATGTGCTACAATGGTCTAGATTGTTGCTATCTATAACACGTGTTTCAATTGTCTAGATTGTTGCTATCTATAACACGTGCTTCAATTGTCTAGATTGTTGCTATCTATAACACGTGCTTCAATTGTCTAGATTGTTGCTATCTATAACACGTGCTTCAATTGTCTAGATTGTTGCTATCTATAACACGTGCTTCAATAATATTTCTGTCCTAGCTTTCTTGTTTTGTTTTCTTGACTTAGGACAAGTTTTTTGTTTGTTTAGATTAGTTGTATTGTTCCTTTTGTGTTCAGGACACTGAGTTGACGTTTTGTCTTCATGACACCGAGTTGACGTTTTGTCTTCATGACACTGAGTTGACGTTTTTTCTTCATGACACCGAGTTGACGTTTTGTCTTCATGACACCGAGTTGACGTTTTGTCTTCACGACACCGAGTTGACGTTTTGTCTTCATGACACTGAGTTGACGTTTTGTCTTCATGACACCGAGTTGACGTTTTGTCTTCGTGACACCGAGTTGACGTTTTGTCTTCATGACACTGAGTTGACGTTTTGTCTTCATGACACCGAGTTGACGTTTTGTCTTCATGACACTGAGTTGACGTTTTGTCTTCATGACACTGAGTTGACGTTTTGTCTTCATGACACCAAGTTGACGTTTTGCTTTCTTGGATTCTTTAACGTGGTCCTTTTGACTGAGACTTTCTTGTCGCGTTAATTTTGTTTTCTTGATTTACTGAACTACTTGACGTGGTCCTTGTGATTTCTTGAGAAGCAGGTTAAGGTAGTCTCTTAGCAGGTGCTATTGCAGGGGAGTGAAGTGTTAGAGGCTTCACTATACTAGGTCCAGCTTCGGGAGGTAAGGTGACCTATTTCCTTCCTCCTTGCCTCAGTTTCCCTAACTCAAGAGCAGAGTCAGGTACCCATGTACAGCTGGGTAAGCTGCTGCATGAAGCCACCGTGTTTCGAACTGGGTACCTGTCCGAGAGGGGCCAACGCTCTAACCACTCTGCCAATCAGATGCTTAAGCCTCATACACAACCTCATATTGGTGGCCATGTACGACATGCATGAGGGTGGAGTAGTCCAATTCTTTCTTTGCCTTGTCCAGAGACCACCGGGAACTTCACGGGAGTGATTTAGACAAATACGATATAAATGAATGTTTTATGGAAGGGGTTGAACGGTGAGTAGATAGTAATGAGCTGGTCACAGACACTGGTCACATATACTGGTTACAGACATTAGTCACAGACACATGGTTACAGACACTGGTTACAGACACTGGTCACAGACACTGATCACAGACACTGGTGACAGACACTGGTGACAGACACTGGTGACAGACACTGGTGACAGACACTGGTTACAGATACTGGTTACAGATACTGGTCACAGACACTGGTCACAGACACTGGTCACAGACACTGGTTACAGACACTGGTTACAGATACTGGTGACAGACACTGGTCACAGACACTGGTTACAGACACTGGTCACAGACACTGGTGACAGACACTGGTTACAGTCACTGGTTACAGATACTGGTGACAGACACTGGTGACAGACACTGGTTACAGACACTGGTCACAGACACTGGTCACAGACACTGGTGACAGACACTGCTTACAGACACTGGTCACAGACACTAGTGACAGACACTGGTCACAGACACCTGTGACAGACACTGGTCACAGACACTGGTCACAGACACTGGTCACAGACACTGGTCATAGACACTGGTGACAGACACTGGTGACAGACACTGGTTACAGACACTGGTCACAGACACTGGTTACAGATACTGGTGACAGACACTGGTGATAGACACTGGTCACAGACACTGGTTACAGACACTGGTGACAGACACTGGTTACAGATACTGGTCACAGACACTGGTCACAGACACTGGTCACAAACACTGGTTACAGACACTGGTTACAGACACTGGTCACAGACACTGGTTACAGACACTGGTTACAGACACTGGTCACAGACACTGGTCACAGACACTGGTGATAGACACTGGTCACAGACACTGGTCACAGACACTGGTCACAGACACTGGTGACAGATACTGGTCACAGACACTGGTCACAGACACTGGTGACAGACACTGGTTACAGACACTGGTCACAGACACTGGTGACAGATACTGGTCACAGACACTGGTCACAGACACTGGTGACAGACACTGGTCACAGACACTGGTCACAGACACTGGTGACAGACACTGGTCACAGGCACTGATTACAGATACTGGTCACAGACACTGGTTACAGATACTGGTCACAGACACTGGTTACAGACACTGGTCACAGACACTGGTGACAGACACTGGTCACAGACACTGGTTACAGACACTATTCACAGACACTGGTTACAGACACTGGTCACAGACACTGGTTACAGATACTGGTTACAGACACTAGTCACAGATTCTGGTTACAGACGCTGGTCACAGACACTGGTTACAGACACTGGTTACAGACACTGGTCACAGACACTGGTTACAGATACTGGTTACAGACACTGGTCACAGATACTGGTTACAGACACTGGTTACAGACACTGGTTACAGATACTGGTTACAGACACTGGTTACAGACACTGGTCACAGACACTGGTCACAGACACTGGTTACAGATACTGGTCACAGATACTGGTTACAGACACTGGTTACAGACGCTGGTTACAGACACTGGTTACAGATACTGGTTACAGACACTGGTTACAGACACTGGTTACAGACACTGGTTACAGATACTGGTTACAGACAATGGTCACAGACACTGGTTACAGATACTGGTTACAGACACTGGTCATAGATACTGGTTACAGACACTGGTTACAGACACTGGTTACAGATACTGGTTACAGACACTGGTCACAGACACTGGTTACAGATACTGGTTACAGACACTGGTCATAGATACTGGTTACAGACACTGGTTACAGACACTGGTTACAGATACTGGTTACAGACACTGGTCACAGACACTGGTCACAGACACTGGTTACAGATACTGGTCACAGACACTAGTTACAGACACTGGTTACAGATACTGGTCACAGACACTGGTTAAAGACGCTGGTTACAGACGCTGGTTACAGACACTGGTTACAGATACTGGTTACAGACACTGGTTACAGACACTGGTTACAGATACTGGTTACAGACACTGGTTACAGACACTGGTCACAGACACTGGTCACAGACACTGGTTACAGACACTGGTTACAGATACTGGTCACAGACACTGGTCACAGACACTGGTTACAGACACTGGTCACAGACACTGGTTACAGACACTGGTTACAGACACTGGTTACAGACACTGGTCACAGACACTGGTCACAGACACTGGTTACAGACACTGGTTACAGACACTGGTTACACATACTGGTCACAGACACTGGTTACAGACACTTGTTACAGACACTAGTTTCAGACACTGCTCACAACGTGACTGAAAATAATTAGGCCACAAGTTATGACAGATCTATTTGCAATTCCAGTTTTTATTGTTATTTTATCCTTAGAAATATATTCAAAACAACAAATGCGATATAAGAATTCAGCAAGTCAACAACCGAGAAATGTTCAAATCATGAACCGAAGACAAGAAAACACACATAGATTATTTCTAGACAATCACATACATTATTAATGCAGAAATACATAGCTAGAGCTACTGAATAACCAACATCAAAATCTACACTAGAAAATTGTTGCTGCTAGTTCGAGAACACAGAGTGGTGAAAAAAAGAGAGAAGGCAGGGTGATTGGAAGAGCGTACCGATATAAACCCGTCACATCTGGTTAGTAAGGTGCTCCAAATTCTGTCACATATCTTATGTCAGAAAAATCACACCTGTAAATCTAATACAGAAACGTAGTCGAATATGACTGAAATAATTTGAAATGTGCCGGCAACGTTTTTCTGTTGAGTTTAACGACTAGATAGGATTTTTAACAGCTTATTCTATGCGATGTACTAGGGCAGAATATCATGGACAGCTAAAGAGTGATGAGAAGATCCTGAAAGAAACCAGAGCCCAAACAAATCTTATTATTTATATTAGAAGGAAGTTATCCACTTTCCGTGGAAAGGTTATGCGAAGATGAAAGCTGGAATTGAGAAACAAAAAACATTGAAGTTAAACAAGAGACAGAGGAAGACAAAGGGAAAAGGTTGAAGGACAGCTTGACGTCATGGCACGTAAGAAGTCAACATCAGAATAGACAATTAGTACTGGAGACATGAAGTTGAGAAGAGGTGTGGTTACCTGTGCCAGCTGGCTTGTGACTTGCAGAAGAAGAATTCTCAGTGAGTGGTCTAGGGCATGGAAGAACAGCGTGAGCAACTGCATTGTTAGGCAACACGGAGGTAGTAAGTTATGGCGAGACGTGATCGCCTACCCTAGCTGGCTTGTGGCTTTACAGAGATGATGAGGGTAGACAGAGAAATAGTCATCTCATAGATATTGATTTTCTATCATGTATATATATATATATATATATATATATATATATATATATATATATATATATATATATATATATATATATATATATATATATATATATATATATATATATATATATATATATATATATATATATATAGATATATATAGAGAGAGAGAGAGAAAGAGATAGATAGAGAGAGAGAGAGAGAGAGAGAGAGAGAGAGAGAGAGAGAGAGAGAGAGAGAGAGAGAGAGAGAGAGATTTTACAGTGAGACAATATATTAATGACATGGGGATTATAATTTTTAAAAATACAACAAAGAAATGAATACCTCGTACTTTATCAGTACACAAGAGATAGAGACAGCGAAACAGAACGTTTTTTTTTTTTTTTGTTTAAGAAAAAGCGCGACAAACAATGTACCAGAAATAAAGAGGAAACAAAATTCATGTAAACTGTACGTTAATAAAATAGAAATAAAAAACTTCAGGAATGAAATATGAAGTAAACAAAAGCACATTCATCTGCCAGGTGTCTGTCCAAAACTAAAGACTTTGATGATCTCCGTTTACTACTTTAGCAGACTTGGCCAGGAATGTCCAAGACATTAGTGGTCAGGTTGGTCAAGTACTGGACACATCTGACAGTTGACAAGTAGAAATTGGCGGCGTCTGGGGTCACTTCTGCAATGTCTTGGCTTGCCTTGGTCACGTGATGGAGGATGTTGCCGATGTTGTCCTTGGCCTTCCTAATCTTTGGAACCAGACCCAAGAAACGAAGACGGTGCTCCTGCGCAATCAAGTCTGCGACCGTCTTAAACGCTTTGGCGGCATCTAGGTAAGAAAAAAATGGAGCACACATGACACGGCCATGACAGTACGGATACGTCTGGATATACTCACAACTAACGTCTGCATGTCTTGCTAGTTAGTGCCTTTTGTAATATTAGCTAGTGATATTTGGATATCTTAGATAGTAGTTTTTGGATATCATTAGCTAGTGATATTTAAAATCTTAGCTAGTGATATTTGGATATCTCAGCTAGTCGCTTTTGTAAATCTTAGCTAGTGACATTTGGATATCTTAACTAGTGGCATTTGGATATCTTAGCTAGCAGCTTTTGTAAATCGTGGCTGGTGATATCATAGCTAGTGATGTTTGGAAATCTTATATAGTGACGTAGTGATATCTTAGCAACTGATGTTTGCTTATCTTAGTTATTTTGTATATCTTAGCTAGTGATTTTTAGATATCTTAGCTAGAGACGTTTAAATACCTTAACTATTAACGTTTGGATATCTTTGCTAGTGACGTCAGGATGCTATAGCTATGGACGTGTGAACACCTTTATCTATGGACGTTCGGATACCCTAGATACTGACCTGTAAATAAATTAGCTACCAACTTTTGAATACGTTAGCGACTGACGTTTAGATACCTTAGCTAGTAACAAAAGGATACCTTATCTACAGACATTAGAATACCTTAGCTAGTGACATTATGATACCTTAGCTAGTGAAGTTTAGATACCTTAGCAACTGACATTATGATACCTTAGCTAGCGACATTAGGATACCTTAGCTAGTTACATTAAGATACCTTAGCTAGTGACATTAGTATACCTTAGCTAGTGATATTAAGATACCTTAGCGAGTTACATTAGGATACCTTAGCTAGTAACAAAAAGATACCTTAGCTAGTTACATTAAGATATCTTAGCTAGTGACATTAGGATATCTTAGCTAATGACATTAAGATACCTTAGTTAGTGACATTAGGATACCTTAGCTAGTTACATTAAGATACATTAGCTAGTTCTTCTTCTTCTTCTTTCGTTCGCTTGAAATATATTGTCTATATCTGCAATGTTGTTTCTTGTATAAACTTCACTGTCTTTTGTAGTTCATACAGAGGTCCGTATAGTTTTGCTTCCAGTGTTGTTTCTTGTATAAACTTCACTGTCTTTTGTAGTTCATACAGAGGTCCGTATACAAGGTAGTTTTGCTTCCAGTGTTGTTTTTCTGGGCCAGTCTTCTTCTTTGATCCTTAGCCGCCGACCGTCAAAGCAGTCAGTGGCCATCACGCCTGGTGGCGTCTTGTAGGGCAACAACAAATTGATTCCACTTTGCTTGGTCGGTGGCCATCCTTCGTTCAGTGCCCCAACTCTGGTTCATTTTTTGCTTCTCAGCCTCCACAGTCCTCCGCCAAGTTGTTTTTGGTCGGCCTCTCTTTCTTGTGATGGCATCGGGGTCTCTTCTGAGGACATGGCCAACCCAGCTCCAGCGTCTGCCAGCTATGATGGTGTGCATGTCCTCTTGCTTGCTCCGAGTAAGCAGATCATGGTTGGGGATGGTATTCGGCCAAAAGATTCGGAGAACTTTTCTTAGGCATGTTGTGTGAAAAGAGGACAATATCGACATTTCCTTCTCTGTAACTCTCCAGCATTCCGCACCATAGAGAAGCATAGAAAGCACACAGCTCTGATATAATCTTAATTTTGTGCTTGTACTGTACTGAGAGGACTTCCAGATGTTGTTTAGACTAAAAAAGACTGTTCTTGCTTTGTTCATTCTGTTGTTGATAACTGGGCCAGTGGGTTTGCCTCAATATATCATATTTGGGGCAGTCTTGAGGTATGTGCTCTGCAGTCTGGGGTGCCTGTCCACATGTACACGTGGCTGAATTGCCAATCTTAAATTTTGTATACGTGTGGCTACGGAGTTGGTTGTGTCCTGTTCTGAGGCGCAGAATGACAATTTGTTCTGATCTGTTTCATAACTTGGTAATTGTCCTGTGTTGGCGTTGGTGGCTTTCTGATTGATTTGATCATCTTTTTCTTCTGATGGTACGTAACTGGTACATCCGGATGCTCGTCTGCAGCACCTTCTTTAGCCAGTCGGTCTGCTCTCTCGTTTCCTGGTATTTCACAATGAGACAGTATCCACTGCATGACGACCTTGCGCTGGTTGCACAGTTCAGATAGTAGGGCTTGTATACCTGGTAATTTTCAGGACTGAAGTGCTTGGAGTGCTGATCTTGCATCTGTCAGGAATACCACAGGCTGTGGACCGAGATTAGTGTTCAACAGTTTCTCGGTTGCCACCTTGATTGCCTGGATTTCTGCATCATAGTTGTCCATTCTTTATGTGGCCGTGTTAGTTGTTTACTTGGTTTAGGTTAATGGTGATGTTTTACTGTGATATCCCAAGATAGAAGTTTACTGGCTTAGAGTCCGCCAGAGATTTAAATTTCTTGCTTTCAGTCTTTTTATAACCCAGGTTGGTTCGTTCCTCTTATGGTGTGGTTGTGTGAGACAGTAGTGGTGATGAGGATCGGTACAGCACAATACTCGACATAGATTCCCAACTAAGGGTCTAGCTCAACTGTAAATGATTTTTCAGCAACTCCTTTGATAAATATCAAGATTTATTGAACCCTGTAAGCTTTTCCACAAAACAGCAACATTCGTACAGTTCAGTGGTTACAATGGTTCTCAGATACAGAATCCGTTTCATGTATTATAATTCTTCCACATTTTGCTTCAATCCAACAGGGATTGTAATATTCCTTAACATCTGTATTTTCCTCAGCTTTCTTTATTGAAGTTATTTTAATACAGGACGCCTTAGGTGGATGGGCCTCTACTTGTATATTCTCTACTTCCACTAGTTTCATTTGTAGCCTTACTTAATCCTAGCATGTCTTTGACTTAGGCTGAAATAAAAAGTCTGTTCGAGCTACTTACTTGTGTATCACAACGTAAAAAAATCTGTTTCACACATATTTTTCTTGATATGAAGGAAATACTCTCTTGCGTCTGCAAATACTTGAAGAGTAAGGAAATACACTAAGGTTCTTGTAGAATATCTCAACGGAGGAGCCTAGGACTTTTGTGACAGACCAGGGGAACACCAGGTTGTTCACCACGCAAAGTTAGAATCACGTCCTTTACGCAATGGCTCTTTTCTACAACTCTTTCAGAAAATTATTTCTGAGCGTCTTTTCGGTAGTGCGCGATTCTGGCTACCGTTTCATTGGACAAGCTATTATTTTGTTAATTTATTTACTGGTCAGTCTATCAAGCGATATTACAGGGAGTAAGGCTATTCCCATTTACGTCACTATTTGCTATTGCAACTCCCGCCGAAAGTAGCGTTGGTATGCCAAGCTTGACATAGTTTCAGTACATCTCATGTCATTCTATACTCAATGTCTCTTGTGTTTATGATTCACCACGAGATGTCGTAACTGCACTGTTTACTTTCTATAGTGGTTAATAGTAATTTCTATTATTTTATTATAATTAGTTATTAGCACGAATAAATGCTATGGCAGTAGATCATGCGGCCACATTTACTGCAATTTGTGCTGACCCATCCGTGTATACTCGGACCCAGAAGTCCTGTGGGTATTCATCATCCAGGAAACTGAGAGTGACTGTCCTACGTTGCACGCTGTTCTGTTCATCCGTGTCGAGTATTCCTTTCACTTTTGTCTGGATGTATACTGGTAGTCCAGGCTCCTCTCTCCAAGGGGTTTGTTCTGGCACAGACTTTAGGGGGCTGTCAACTTCCGGCAAGTCTAAGGTTTGTCTACGAAGTCGTTTGGCCTGGTGGATAAAGCAGCTTCTTTTCAATCGCCCCATTGCTAGGTTTTGGAATCTGTCCTTCATTGGATGGCTCGGCATACAGAGGAACTTTTCTGCCTGTGTTAGCACTTTCGTGTCTCTGCATTCTCTCAGTGTTTGTATCCTCCCCATTTTCTCCATCTCCACTATAGGCGTTGATTTCATTGCCCCCGTGATGACCCTAAGCGCCTGGTTTTGCACCTTATCTAGCTCTTGTAATGTGGTGTTTGATGCTGAACACCATGCAGCTGACCCATATTCCAGGTGTGGTCGTATGCCCTGCTGGTATACTTTACTAAGTATTTTCCCACTGGCTCCCCATGTGGTTCCACTTAGTTTTCTCAGAATGGCTAACTTCCTCCTGGTCTTTGTTGCTGCCTTGTTGATGTGCTGCTTCCATGTCAGCCTATCATCGAATGTAACTCCGAGATAGGTGGGTTGTTTATCTTCTCTCAGGAGCTCTTCATTTATCTTAATGACACCAGCTTTTTGTTCTGGAGAGCGGTTGAAGAGCTTGTGCTGCACTTTTCTGTGTTGATGCTGACACACCATCTATTTGCCCATGAGGTTAAGGCATCTTTAGCTCTTTGTAGCAGTTTGGTGGCCACTGTTGCATGCTCATCTGTGCACCATATTACCAGGTCATCAGCGTACACGGCCACTTTTATTCCATGTGGTAGTTCAGCAACCAGGTCGTTGATGTAGACTAGGAAAAGTGTGGAGGACAGAACCCCTCCCTGAGGGACGCCATGACGCAGTAGAATTTTCTTACTCTTGAGGCCATCTAGTTGTACTCGGGATCATCTGTTATGCAAGTATGCTTCCACCCATTTGTACATCCTACCATTCACACTGTAATTTCTCAGTTTCTTCAAAAGCCCTTCTTTCCAAACCTTGTCAAATGCTTTCCTATCCATGCTGCTAGTACCAGTTTCTTATCTTGGAACGCATCCTCAATCTCTTATGGAAAGGTAAGTTGCCTGATCTTCGGTAGAGTAACACTGCCTAAAGCCCGCCTGCTGTGGCACAAGAAGGTTTTCGCTTTCAAGGTACCACTGTAGCCTGAGGTTGATGATACGTTCCATTGTTTTGCAGAGACAGTTTGTAAGGCTGATTGGTCTGTAGCTGGAGGCTGTGGAACTGTTTTTCCCTGGTTTTGGAAGTGGTATCATGATTGCTTCCCTCCAGGTCTGTGGAACGATGCCCAAGTTCCAACAGATATTGAAGATATGCAGCAGTTTTGTTTTTGCTGCGGTTCCCAAGTTCTTAATCATTTCATTGGACACTCCATCAACTCATGGCGACTTTCTCATTTTCAATTTGGATATTGCAAGCTTCAGTTCTCTGAATGTGATTGGTGCCTCCATAACTTCAGGTATGGTTCCATCTCGTCCTATGTTGTGTCGTTTCTCACGAGTCTCCTGTTGCTTCTCTGGGCTAACTTCGATGTCTTTAGCAAAGGTATCTGCAAAGTGATCAGCTGCCTGTTTTCCTGTGAGGATATTTCCATCTTTATACAGTGCAGTCTTTGAGTTTCTCCCTGTACCCTGATCGTTAAGTTGTTTTACCAGTTTCCACAGGTTCTTTGTATCTCTTTCAAAGTTCAAGGACTCGGTTTTCTCCTTCCAGCTTCTCCGCTTGGCTGCAACTTGGCCCTTTGAAATTTGGCCTTAGCATGTTGGTAGTTATTGTGAAGTTCTTGGCATGGGCTGGTCTCTGCCTGCTTTCGAGATGTTTCCACGTCGTTGTGCAGTTGCTCTAGTTAACTATTCCAATATGGTTTGTAGTGCTTACAAGCCCCTCTAGGTATTGTTTCACGAGCAGCATTTAGTATGCATCTGCTGAATTCATCAACTAGCTTATTGATGTCTTTGTCTACAGTCAGATCTCTAGCCAGTATACTAGTACGGTGCTGGTACATTGTCCAGTCTGCCTTCTTGTAGTTCCACCTAGAGAGAGTGCTGCTCTCCTTGACAAGTTCATTTTCCACAATTAGGAAGACTGGCCGGTGGTCGCTGCCTCCAAGTTGTTTCCCTACAACGCGTGTGATGTTCCACTCCAGGCCTGGTGAGTGGAATGCCAGGTCTGGTGTAGAGGTGGTGTGCCATTATCTCGAGTAGAAGGTTGGTGGGTCGATTGGCTGGTTAATCAGGATAAGCCCATTGTCATCCTGCCAGTTTTCAAGCTTCTCACCTCTCCTGTCCATGTGATCATAGCCACAGCTCTGTGAGTGGCTGCTGAAGTCTCCGCACACAATCAGTCTTTCTTTTCCTGGGACTGTGTCTAGTGCCAGTGGGTGGTCGCTCGGACAGTAGTAGCTGAGCAGGTGGAATTCCGTACTCTCTGTCTGAGATGAAGCATCTGGTATTCCGCCCCTCCATATATGTTTCAAGCTGACATGCACTGATGTTATAATTCACGAGTGTCAGTATTCCACCCTTTCGCATGTCTTTTCGGTCGGATCGATAGCACTGGTAGCCTCTGATTTTGAAGGCTATGTCTTGGTTGAAGTGGGTTTCTTGCAAGCAGCATACATTTATTTGTTCTTGAATCAAGATATTTTCGAGCTCGAATTTTTTGCTGTAACCATCTTTTTTTTACTGTTGACGTCTTCAGCATTCCAGTGCATTATTTTCAATGGTTTTTGCTGTGCTTGGCCAGTAGCTCTATTCTCATGCCTCCTGGCTCACGGGGCAACTGAGAAGGACCTCCAGTAGTAGGGGTTGGGCCCTTCCGAGGCAGAGGGCCCGGCACTGCACCTGCTTGGGTGTCCGTCACAGCGCGAGTGCCATAACGTTTTGTAGATATAGGCATATTTCCATTGCGTGTGTGCGTGGCATCCTGATTGCTGTGGTGCACCTCTTGGCTGGTTGCCTCCGTCTTCAGCACCTTGACTTGCTAGGGCAGACTGTGGTCTTGCTCGAGTGTAGGAGGGCCTGGCCAGTCTTGGTTTTTCGGCCGCTAATGGCTGTACTTGAGCCCCATCTCCACGTCAAGGAGCTGGCCTCGATGGGGACATTAGCTAGTGACATTAGGATACCTTTGCTAGTGACGCTAAGATACCTTAGCTAGGGATATTAAGATATCTTAGTTAGTGACATTAAGATACCCTTGCTAGTGATTTTAGGATACCTTAGCTAGTGACATTAAATACCTTAGTTAGTGACTTTTAGATATCTCTGCATTTCTTCTTCTTCTTTCTCGTTCGTTCTGAAAAGGACGTTGGTTGCGTTGTGTCTGTTTACAGCGGAGCTGCGATATCTGCGCATTTCGGCCGGCACATCCGACTTCAGCACGGCATTTTTTGGGACCGGGTTTGCCTTCCCTCTTCGACCCCTACTCTCTCAGCCAGATTGAAGTGATGCAGTCTGTTTCCAGGACCACCACGTGGAGGTGGAGTAGGGTCTTGGTCAGCTCTGGCTCGCTGACCCTGACGCAAGCAGTCAAGCTATGGGTCGCTGACTGCATTCTCTATTGCTGCGTCTTTGGGTCCCGATATCTCAGCATTTGATGTTTGGATACGTTAGATCCTGACGTTTGGATATCTCAACTTCTGACGTTTGGATATTTCAGCTACTGACATTTGGATATCTGAGCTACTGACGTTTGGATATCTCAGCTACTGATTTTTGTATATCTCAGCTACTGACGTTGGAATATCTTAGCTATTGGAGTTTAGAAATCTCAGTTCTGACATTTAGATATTAAGCTACTAACGTTATGATATCTCAGCTACTAACGTTTGGAATACTTAACCCTGACGTTAGGGTATCTCAGCTACTGATTTTGGAATATCTTAGCTTGTTACGTTTGGATATCTTAGCTACCGATGTTTGGATACGTTATCTACTGTCGTTTGTATATCTGAGCTGCTGACATTTAGATATCTCAGTTATTGACGTTTGGATACCTTGTCTAGTAAAGTTTGGATACCTTAGCGTGTGACATTTGGATATCTTAGCTACTGACGTTTAGATACCTTAGCTACTGACGTTTGGATATCTCAGCTATTATCGTTTGGATACCTTAGCGATTGAGGTTTGAATACCTTAGCTATTTACATTTGGATACATTAGCTAGTATCACAGAACGTCTGGACATGCTCTTTTGTGTGATCTCTCACACCTTCAGCCCTACGGCAGTATCATTTCTTTTTCATCATTTTTCTCACCAATCGCTTTTATTTGGCATAAATCATGTCTTTCTTTTTGACAGCCATAGATTGGGTGATGCGCCAATCAATAGAGGACAGCCCAAAAGGAATTAGATGGACAACGTTTTCTACACTGGAAGACCTGGAATATGCAGATGACATTGCTCTACTCGCGCAAACATATCAACACATCCAAGAAAAAACAGATAGACAATAAGTATGGCCAGCAGGTTGGTCTAAACATCAATCTGAAGAAGACAGAGGTCGTGACACTAAATGTGGGCACTCCTGAGCCAATAACAATAAGGAACCAGAAGTTAGAACAGACTTACCTAGGATGCATAGTAACACCTGACGGCGGAACAAGCAAGGACATTAACAACAGAATCAATAAAGCGAGAACAGCCTAGTCTCAACAACATTTGAAAGTCTTCCCAGTACAGCACAAACACCAAATTAAAACTGTATGAGAGCTGTGTACTTTCTGTGCTTCTCTTTGGTGCGGAATGCTGGAGAGTAACAGAGAAGGAAATGTCGAAGCTGTCCTCCTTCCACACAATCTGCCTAAGGAAAATTCTCCGAATCTGTTGGTCGAATACCACCAGCAACCAAGAACTATTTTTTCGGAGTAACCAGGAGGACATGCACACCATCATAGCTGGCAGACGCTGGAGTTGGGTTGACCACGTCCTCAGAAGGGACCCTGATACCATCACAAGAACAGCTATGCTTTGGACCCCTGAAGGAAAACGAAAGAGAGGCCGACCAAAAACAACCTGGCGGAGGACTGTGGAGGCTGAGATGCAAAGAATGAACCAGAGCTGGGGCACTGTACGAAGGATGGCCGCCGACCGAGCAAAGTGGAATCAATTTGTTGCTGCCCTACAAGATGCCACCAGGCGTGATGGCCACTGACTGCTTTGACGGTTGGCGGCTATGGATCATAGAAGAGAAGATACCGGTCTTACACTTATCTATTCTCTCAGTCTGACCATCCTTTGAAACGCGTCGACCCAACATTTGACCCCAGGTGAAAAGCTGGTGACAAAACGGTCTCGTTCGATCGATATGAAAAGAACCCAAGATTGTCTGTCTGGGTTGCCGAAATCGGTGTCTGTTTGTCTGGCAGATTACACAGAGGGTATATGCGTATATCGTTTTTGTGGGACAATCCCTGGTGATTGCTACAGATAATCTGTCTGGGCAGACATCTTGGCGGAAGGGCTTAGCCAGGATAGTTCACTCATTTGTTGTGAGTGGGCGGAAATATTACTGCATGATTTGAAAGAGATCACGTGTTGGAATATTAAATTTAATATTTTAAAACACGTGGGGGATATTTTGAAATTAGACACACCAACCCAGTGCTAAAGAGCTTACGATTGGATTAAAGAAGCCGGAATAAACTATGGATCCTTTTGGAACATCCGACGGAAGCACCATCTGTGATGTGAACTGAGAACTGCACATATAATGTAGTAGGAAAATCAGAGACACAGAACAGAGAGACTGCATCGCACGTCATATGTGTGACTCACAGAAGCCAGAGAGACATCGGACTTAGAATTCCTATATTATAAGTGACAGATCGAAGTATTTGGGAAATTTAAAACCTTAAAATTAAGCCCGCCTTTATAAATACAGAAACTAAAAAACTTAAGGGACCAGGACTTAAAATACGAAGACTGGAAACCTAGGAATTGGATCACCCGTCATAAAAGAAACTTTTCCAGACCAAGTGTTTCGCAGATTCACCCGTCATAATAGGGATTCAAAATTTCCAGACCAAGTGGTTCGAGAGCATATACCCTAAATTGCTCGTGTCCATTCTAACCTGCGCGAGGAGATTATGTATTCCCAAAACTTTGGGGTAAGTGTAACACTTATTTTACAAATGTAAATTTGACATGTTTTCTTTCTAAGTGGTTATATATGCAGCTGGCAACCTCAACATATGAAACTAGTGTTACAAGCTATCAGACGGTTCGAAGTACTGAAGTTACTACGCTACTCGTGTAAGTGAAGTACACTCATCACCAAGAAGTGACGAAAACCACAGCTGCAGGACTTCTTTATATCAGTTAAGTGCTTATAAAAAGGCACCAGCAAAAGGGTCATGACTTTCTGACTATATCCTCACCCTAAATCTCTGTGAAGAGAAAATGTGATTCCAATATAAAAGTCACCAGCATTTTATTTATTTGAAACTGTTAATACTAATTGATTATTAAATTTGTTACATGTTATTTGAAAACTAAACAAACATAGTTGATTCAATTATTAAATGTATGAAAGCAAATGTATGAGCCAGAATATTTCATTTGTATATGTATATATATAAATATATAAATACATCTATATATATATACATCTAGACAAATATTTACCTCTAAACAGAGCTATACCATTATAAGAAGAAATTCGCTGAATTAACTCAGCTGACGTTTGGATATCTTAGCTACTGGTTGTGATAATCGATGTAGGAACTACCCATATGATCAAGAGGATAGTTCAGTTTGGATATTAATTATTGTGATTAACTTGATAGTGATGTAGACTGTAATCATGACGAAGATGTTGTTGTAGTGGAGCAAGAAGTGAGAGAGGAGGTGAGATCTTACCACTGAGTGTCACAAAACTGTCCTGGTTATATCTGCCCAGGATAGTGTTCAACTCCGACTCGTCTATCGTATCCGGTGTGATCAGATCCGCCAAGGCTGAAACACTTGCATCAGATTCCTCAGGGTTCTCACGTTCTTCATGTTCTATGGATGTGCTGTGTCCAGCTGGGGATTCTGACTCACTTTCTTCTGTCTCTGAAGACTCGGCTGATGAATATTTAGGTAGGAGAAAGTCGTAAGATGTCTGTGTGTTAGCACACTGCAACAGTTTGAGAACCGTTTGTCTGATGCCATCCTTGACTTTTAAGAGCGGAACTTGGACGTTGGCTTGCAAGAGTGGAACACCCGAGGTTAGGTTGTGAACCATTTTGTGGAGTGTCGTTAGCTCTGTGAAGTAGAGGTTAACAGACAGTGGAGGTTATCATGCACGGAAGGCTATCATGCAATGGAGATTATCATACAGTGGAGGTTAACAAACAGTGGAGGTTAGCATTCAGTGGAGATTATCGTACAATGAAGGTTATCATATAGTAGAGATTAGCATTCAGTGGAGATTATCGTACAGTGGAGGTTATCATATAGTAGAGATTAGCATTCAGTGGAGATTATCGTACAGTGGAGGTTATCATATAGTAGAGATGGGACCCCAAGATGCAGCAATAGTGAATGCAGTCAGCGACCCATAGCTGTACTGCTTGCATCAGGACCAGCGAACAAGAGCTGGTCAAGACCGCACTCCACCTCCACGTGGTGGTCCTGGAAACAGTCTGCAGCAGTGCAGTCTGGCTGAGCGAGTGCGGATCGCAATGGGAAGGCAAACCCGGTCCCTAAAAACTGCCGTGCTGAAGTCGGATGTGTCGACCGAAAGGTGCAGATATCACAGCTTAGGCGTAAACAGACACAACGCAACCACCGTCCTTTTCAGGGGGAACGAGGAAGAAGAAGAAGATATAGTAGAGATTAGAATTCATGGAGATTATCGTACAGTGGAGGTTATCTTACAGTGGAAGTTATCGTACAGTGGAGATTAGCATTCAGTGCAGATTATTGTACAGTGGAGGTTATCATACAGTAGGAGTTATCATACAGTGGAGGTTAGAATTCAGTGGAGATTATAATACAGTGGAGGATATCATACAGTGAGGTTATCATACAGTGGAGGTTAGCATTCAGTGGAGATTATCGTGCGGTAGAGGTTATCATACAGTGGAGGTTATCATACAGTGGAGGTTATAATACAGTGATGGTTTTCATACTGTGGTGGATATCATACAGTGGAGGTTATAATACAGTGGACGTCATCATACAGTGATGGATATCATACAGTGGAGGTTATCATACAGTGGTGGACATCATACAGTGGAGGTTATAATACAGTGGAGGTTATCATGCAGTGGTGGACATCATACAGTGGAGGTTATCATACAGTGGTGGACATCATACAGTGGAGGTTATCAAACAGTGGAGGTTATCAAACAGTCGTGGTTATCATACAGTGGTGGTTATCATACAGTGGAGGTTATCATACAGTGGTAGTTATCATACAGTGAAGGTTATCATACAGTGGAGGTTATCATACAGTGGTGGTTATCATACAGTGGAGGTATTCATACAGTGGTGGACATCGTACAGTGGAGGTTATCATACAGTGGAGGTTATCATCCAGTGGAGGTTATCATGCAGTGGTGGATATCATACAGTGGAGGTTATCATACAGTGAAGGTTATCATACAGTGGTGGACATCATACAGTGGAGGTTATCATACAGTGGTGGACATCATACAGTGGAGGTTATCAAACAATGGAGGTTATCAAACAGTCGTGGTTATCATACAGTGGTGGTTATCATACAGTGGAGGTTATCATACAGTGGAGGTTATCATACAGTGGAGGTTATCATACAGTGGTGGTTATCATACAGTGGAGGTTATCATACAGTGGAGATTATCATACAGTGGTGGTTATCATACAGTGGAGGTTATCATAAAGTGGTGGACATCACACAGTGGTGGTTATCTTACAGTGGTGGTTATCATACAGTGGTGGACATCATACAGTGGTGGACATCATACAGTGGAGGTTATCATACAGTGGTGGTTATCATGCAGTGAAGGTTATCATACAGTGGAGGTTATCATACAGTGGTGGTTATCATACAGTGGAGGTTATCATACAGTGGAGGTTATCATACAGTGGAGGTTATCATACAATGAAGGTTATCGAAACATTTTGTCCCACATATTTCGGATAAGGGACACCGAATCTGTGAGCGATTTTCTGTTTTACCCTTTGTATGAGGTGGGGGCTAGTCAGGACTCTCTTAGGGAGGAAGGTATGCTGTTCCAATGGTCATGAGTTTCAAATCCCCGGTAAGCCTATAACTTTTCTCGTTTTTCTGTTGCCTCGTTTTCTGCTTCTTTATGTATTACGAAACCCTGCACATACCTATTTGTGTATGTTATTTATTTACCATTGTATGAACAAATGCAGCTGTATTATAATTGAGCTTCTGTCGTCACTTACCTTTCCGGTATGGATAAATTAGTCTGGTAGTACACTTGATACAGGCAAGTAAGAGTATAATAATTATGTGCGCTATTTGTTTCTTAATGGACACGTACGATAATGGCACTCGGAGTTTCGGGAAAACAATTCACCAGTTACAACAACAACCAAGAGAAAACAATTCACCAGTTACAACAACAACCAAGAGAAAACAATTCATCAGTTACAACAACAACCAAGAGAAAACAATTCACCAGTTACAATAACAACCAAGAGAAAACACAAAGAAGTATACAGAACTCAGTGGCGTATTTTGGATTTTATTTGAAGGCGCCTATTCCGGATGCCCAGTCTCAACAGCTTTTCCCTCCCCATCACCTAGGTATAATAAGTTCTACTTGACACTTAGAAGATTGTTTAAAAAGCCAAAACAGATCCTTGAAAATATGCAATCATGCAAGTGTAAGTGGATGACAACAACAAGCTCTGAGATATCCAGCATATATTAGGGAAAATGAAAAAAAAGAGGGGCGGGCTTCCCCGCTTCAATCTCTTGCTAAATACGCCACTAACAAAATGTATTTTTACAGGAGCTAATGATAAACCATCTATTCAATAAACTAACGATAGGAACTAATGATAAACCATCTATTCAATAAACTAACGATAGGTACTAATATCTCAAACACCCCCCGGGCTTTCTCATTCCTTTACACCTTGTTAACGCCAGGGGCAGTTATGAGAGACTTTACTTTGTTTGTTTGTTTGTTTGTTTGTTTTCTGTTAATTTTTGTTGTTAATTTGTTATTTTTATTGTTTGTTTGTTTCTTGGAAAGGGTAGGTCACACACACATACACAATTTTGGTTAAGATTTAGTCTGAGTGGAGGGGGGAAGAAGTTACTATATTGTCTTGAATTTATTACACTATATACCCTAATTATAACCCATCGAGGGTTGAAAGAGATACTTTAAAAAAAAATAGTACTAATGTAACTGTGGCACTGACAAAATTACCACCGGACATCTGCTGCAAAAGTGCTTAATACAATGAGGTACAGAGAAAACACATATGGTCGTCACCTGTACCATCCCTGGAAAACTTGATGGGAGATACCAGCAACCTCTGGCTGGCCGTTGTTTTCCGTATACATATTCAGGCTGACGACTGAAAGAGCACAAATGGAAAGAACAAAGAACAGATCTTGGTGGAAGAAGACAGACAAAGAACACAAGCAGCCAGCAACGTCAGAGGTTTCCGCTAGGATCGACAATCCGTGCCCACAAATTGTGACAAAAACTACGACCGTAATAAACGTGTCCCTCATTTGTCGAGACCAACAACATTCAACAACATTCAACAACATTCAACGTTCAACCACCCAAGGAACACATGCCTTCAATAAACCAATACCAAGCCTTCCTGTCACGTGATATCAGCTGAAGATCTTTCTATATTTTCTTCACGTCTGTCTCCAGTTTTCTTCTCCATGTGTCACGTGGTCTTCCTCTATCTTTCTTACCCTGAGGATTCCAGTACAAGAACTGTGTGGTGATGCCATCAAGAGTTGTGTGTCCTTTCTATCTCTACCGTCTTCTTCTCATTTCTTGTTCCAATGTCTTGTCTTGTCATCAGTTCCACATGAGTGAACTTGTCATCAGTTCCACATGAGTGAACTTGTCATCAGTTCCACATGAGTGAACTTGTCATAACTCTTCAATCTGTACGTTCTACACCAGCAAACATTTATGAAAGTCTGTAACTTGTTGGTTGTTGTTTTCCTTGTTCTCCATGTTTCGGAGCCACACAATAAGAATGAATAGTCATTTGAACAGAAGATTCTTATTTCTGTGTTGCACTTTGTTTTTTTTCTTCTCCACATATTTAACAGCAACAATTGCTGCCCTATGCTCCACAAGGAACGGAAAGAAGAGATTATCGTATTTCTTTGTCTATGTCGTCGTCTGAGATAAACGTCCCTGTTCGTTTTCTATTTGACCATGGGGCCATTACGTGTCTTATGTAGGAAGTCTGCACCGACAACCTCACGTCTGCTCTTGCAGTCGCGGTTTCTGCAGATATTTCTTTTCCATAGTGAGGTTTTATCCCAATACACAAACTTTAAGTTGTAACTTATTACATGACTGAGGTTTTATCCCAATACACAAACTTTAAGTTGTAACTTATTACATGACTGAGGTTTTATCCCAATACACAAACTTTAAGTTGTAACTTATTACATGACTGAGGTTTTATCCCAATACACAAACTTTAAGTTGTAACTTATTACATGACTGAGGTTTTATCCCAATACACAGACTTTAAGTTGTAACTTATTACATGACTGAGGTTTTATCCCAATACACAGACTTTAAGTTGTAACTTATTACATGACTGAGGTTTTATCCCAATACACAGACTTTAAGTTGTAACTTATTACATGACTGAGGTTTTATCCAAATACACAAACTTTAAGTTGTAACTTATTACATGACTGAGGTTTTATCCCAGTATACAGACTTTAAGTTGTAACTTATTACATGACTGAGGTTTTATCCAAATACACAAACTTTAAGTTGTAACTTATTACATGACTGAGGTTTTATCCCAATACACAAACTTTAAGTTGTAACTTATTGCATGACTGAGGTTTTATCCCAATACACAGACTTTAAGTTGTAACTTATTACATGACTGAGGTTTTATCCAAATACACAAACTTTAAGTTGTAACTTATTACATGACTGAGGTTTTATCCCAGTATACAGACTTTAAGTTGTAACTTATTACATGACTGAGGTTTTATCCAAATACACAAACTTTAAGTTGTAACTTATTACATGACTGAGGTTTTATCCCAATACACAAACTTTAAGTTGTAACTTATTGCATGACTGAGGTTTTATCCCAATACACAAACTTTAAGTTGTAACTTATTACATGACTGAGGTTTTATCCCAATACACAAACTTTAAGTTGTAACTTATTACATGACTGAGGTTTTATCCCAATACACAGACTTTAAATTGTAACTTATTACATGACTGAGGTTTTATCCCAATACACAAACTTTAAGTTGTAACTTATTACATGACTGAGGTTTTATCCCAATACACAAACTATAAGTTGTAACTTATTACATGACTGAGGTTTTATCCAAATACACAAACTTTAAGTTGTAACTTATTACATAACTGAGGTTTTATCCCAATACACAGACTTTAAGTTGTAACTTATTACATGACTGAGGTTTTATCCCAGTACACAGACTTTAAGTTGTAACTTATTACATGACTGAGGTTTTATCCCAGTACACAGACTTTAAGTTGTAACATATTATATGACTGCAGTTTTATCCCAGTACACAAACTCTAAGTTGTAACTTATTACATGACTGAGGTTTTATCCCAATACACAGACTTTAAGTTGTAACTTATTACATGACTGAGGTTTTATCCCAATACACAGACTTTAAGTTGTAACTTATTACATGACTGAGGTTTTATCCCAATACACAAACTTTAAGTTGTAACTTATTACATGACTGAGGTTTTATCCCAATACACAAACTTTAAGTTGTAACTTATTACATGACTGAGGTTTTATCCCAGTACACAGACTTTAAGTTGTAACATATTATATGACTGCGGTTTTATCCCAGTACACAAACTCTAAGTTGTAACTTATTACATGACTGAGGTTTTATCCCAATACACAGACTTTAAGTTGTAACTTATTACATGACTGAGGTTTTATCCCAATACACAAACTTTAAGTTGTAACTTATTACATGACTGAGGTTTTATCCCAATACACAGACTTTAAGTTGTAACTTATTACATGACTGAGGTTTTATCCCAATACACAAACTTTAAGTTGTAACTTATTACATGACTGAGGTTTTATCCCAGTACACAAACTTTAAGTTGTAACATATTACATGACTGAGGTTTTATCCCAGTACACAGACTATAAGTTGTAACTTATTACATGACTGAGGTTTTATCCCAATACACAAACTTTAAGTTGTAACTTATTACATGACTGAGGTTTTATCCCAATACACAGACTTTAAGTTGTAACTTATTACATGACTTCGGTTTTATCCCAGTACACAGATTTTAAGTTGTAACTTATTACATGACTGAGGTTTTATCCCAATACACAGACTTTAAGTTGTAACTTATTACATGACTGAGGTTTTATCCCAATACACAGACTTTAGGTTGTAACTTATAACATGACTGAGGTTTTATCCCAATACACAGCCTTTAAGTTGTAACTTATTACATGACTGAGGTTTTATCCCAATACACAAACTTTAAGTTGTAACTTATTACATGACTGAGGTTTTATCGCAATACACAAACTTTAAGTTGTAACTTATTACATGACTGAGGTTTTATCCCAATAATCAAACTTTAAGTTGTAACTTATTACATGACTGAGGTTTTATCCCAATACACAGACTTTAAGTTGTAACTTATTACATGACTGAGAGAGCACCGGGTCTGTTCGTCTTTCATTCCAACCCCCCCCCCCCGACCCCAGAAACCAGGGTTTATCTCAAATACATTTTTTTAAAAGTCAGCTGACTTTGCTGAGTGACCTGGAACCAAAAAAAAACTTTGTCCTATGAACGCGACCAGTGTTATTCACATTTGCACTCACTCAAAGACACCTGTTCATTTACCTGGAATGATTGACTGGATCTGGTCAATAATGTTGTCTACCTGCCTGTCCGTCTCCTGGTTTCGGGCTGTCTTTCTCTTGTCGTAAGGATCAGCTATCTCACCGAAGATTGTTAGCACATCTGGTAGGATTCACCATCATCATCATTAGGATCATAACAAATATTATCAGCAGCTTAAGTACGAAAATAAAAATGCCAGTGATTTAGCAATCGTCTTCAATACAAAGGAACTTGGACTTGATTAACTCGAGACCTGGCGAGGACATTTGAAGGAGTGTCGTCGACCAGGGACTGGCGGCTCCTGAGCCGACCCAGCTGCAATGGGTACCTCCGAAATCGGCGAGTATTTGCCTGAATGGCGAGGGACACCTGCCTCTGTACAAGAAATAAAGGGATACTCACGTAAAATCAATGTCAGGTTAGACATAAAAAATAATAACCTGAGATTTCGCCTCGAGTATTAGCGGGCGAACGAAAAAAAAAAAATACAAAGGAACTATGCTGGAAATATGAACGTTCATTTGTTTCGAATAATTACACTACGGTAGAGAAAAAAGCTTCAACAAAAATAAATATGGTTTAGCATCACCTTCATCATTAATCTTTTGCTCCCCGAGCAGCATAGGCGTTCAACACATTCATGCCGAGCTTCCCTTTCCAGTGCTATACGTACTGTTTCTGCCATATTTCTTTCACATGCATGGAGGCATATCTGGGGTCATCCTTAAATGAGCACATATCTGGAGTTATCCTTATATGACCACACATCTGAAGTCATCCTTATATGGCCACATATCTGGAGTCATCCTTATATGACCACCAACTAAGCACAATGCTATAGTATACAGATGTGAAAGTTAAACCTCTGTCTGTGAGGCTAATCACGGGCTTTTGATTTCATCCACACACTTCCAGGGGTTCCCCCTATGGTGAAACTTGTTGAGAACCCAGCATTGCACACTTAGCTTGGAGGCGTCACTTAAGCCCTAGACGTAATTCTGACTTTTTACCTGGTTGATGTATTCCAAGAGGGTAAGCACACAACAGCTGTATTCATTGATCTGCAGCAAGCATACGAGACAGTATGAAGACAGGGGCTCTTCGCCAATATGATAAATATAGGCATACATGGAAAAATGTATCTCTGGATTAAAGCTTTCCTAAGTAACTGAACAAAACAAACAACTGTAGAAGGCACTAAATCCTCCCAGAAAACACTGGAGGAAGGATTGCCGCAAGGGTCAGCACTAACAACACCACCTCCCACAGACACGAGAAATAATCGAACAGTACCCAGTCATTTATCCCGGAAAGCACCAAGGAAAGCAAGAAGGTATACCAACCAAAACTGGATGGACAACTACTGTCCAGAGAAGAAAATCCAGCTTACTTAGGAGTGGAGCTTGACAAACAGCTACTCAATGCCTTCACACACAAAATGAAAGATAAGGCCAGTAGATGATTGAACCTAGTTAAACATCTTGCAAGCACTAGCTGGGGAGCAGATAAAGGAAATCTCAGACAGCTGTACCTGGGCTATGTTCGATCAGTCATGGATAACAACCTTTCACTGCAGTCGGCAATGAACAAAACCACACAAGCAGAGTTGGACAAAGTCCAAAACCAAGCTCTAAGGTTCATATGCGGAGGAATGAGAACCACACCAACAGATGCCTGTGAAATTGATGCAAATATAGAACCAATGGACCTACGACGTAAACTTGCTGTTCTGGAAGCCACAGAGTACTATAGAAGAATGAGAAAAGACCACCCAAACAGACAACTGGTTGAGAACTGGAAGCCAATTAGCAGGCTAAAACAAAAATCACCACTGCAGGTAGCAACAACTTTAGCAGAACAACACCACCTCCCACAGACACGAGAAATAATCTAACAACATCACCTCCCACAGACACGAGAAATAATCTAACAACACCACCTCCCACAGACACGAGAAATAATCGAACAGTACCCAGTCATTTATCCCGGAAAGGAGTTAAAGCTTCCAGTAATAAAAACCACACTCATGGATAGCACACTGACAAGAGACACGAACCCAACAATACTTAAAACAGCTACTTTAGAGATTATAGATAGCTACCATAGCACTGCAATACATGCATACACAGATGGCTCAGCATTCAAGGCCACCATAAATGCTGGATTTGGAGCGTATGTGAAATACCCAAATGGCAGCACACTAGAAATATACGAACCGTGTGGAGAATTCTGTACCAACTACCAAGCAGAGATTACAGCAATAATCACCACACTCACAGCAATAGACAGCCAATTCAAACAAGAAGTACATAAGCCATCAGATATCATAATCTTCACTGATTCAAAATCAGCACTTCAGGCTTTAGAAGAACACCTCCAAACTGAAAATAAAGAAATAATACATCTGGCCGAAACAATGGACAATCTGCTAACAAAATACGACATCAGAGTCACTCTCCAGTGGATACCAGGGCACACGGACATACCAGGCAACGATAAAGCAGACAGACTAGCAAAACTAGGAGCAAGCATGGTCCAAACAAACACTCCAGAAAATATGCAGACAGCTAAACGAATAATCCAAAACAACTCCAAAGAGGAATGGCTGAATCGATGGGCAAAAGGGTCTACTGGACGTGACTTGTATAAAGAAATGGCCCATCCCAACAAAAATGACAACATTGATAACACAGGACGTAAGGAGCAGAGCACAATCTTCCAACTAAGAACAGAACACACCAGACTCAACAAGCACTTAAACAAATTAAACCCCACACATGAGCCTAATTGCTGCAACTGTACCCATCACGTATGAAACAGTTCAGCATGCGCTGCTCACTTGCCCAGGAATCTCCACAGAGACGACAGCTATTGCCGGGCTCCCAACAATCACAAACACTCTATACAGCACCACTCAGGGGGAGCTGAGAGGTGGTTGTGTGTAGGACATGACAATTCCATGGGAGTATTTTAGCTCTGCATATTTGGAGAGCCCCCTTTGATGGTGGAGAATGCACAGTACGTCACACACTTCTTACTCCTAGCCTGGGACCAGATGTGATGATCCTTTAAATACAAGCCAAGCTGGAGAAACTAGAGCACACGACTTCAACGTTTCGAAATGGCAGAAAAGCCACACGAAAGCCTAGATCTACAGTGTAGATAATACCAAGGAGTCTTCAACTTGGTATTGGCCGCTAAAGAGCGAGAAGCTCAGCAGTTCTAGTTAAACAACAAACAACAGCAACAACAACAAATCTCTTTCATGTTTGTCTCTAGTTCCACCGCTATTTATTTTACCCTGAACATTCCTGAATATGGGCTGCATTGTAATGCTATCAGCAGGTTTCACCAATGTGTATGCTAACCAGCGTCTTCTTCACATCTCTTGTTCTACTTTGTACATGTCTGGTTCTTGTCATCAATTCCCCATTGGTCATCTTGACATACCATTTTAATTCTTCTATTCCACACGAGCATCCCTTTATGAAAATCTGGAGCTTCACAATCACCACGAAAATCATCACCTCCACTATCCTCACCAACATCCTTTTCATCATTATCCACACAAATTGTCGCAGCAATTCAGAATCAGGAATAGGTTAAACACATAGAAACACGTTTTGACTACTACAGGTAAAATAGGTAACAAATATTACAAAAGGAAAAGAAAAAAAACTGCAGCCAAAAAAAAAAAAAAAAAAACCACAAAAAAAAAAACACACACACACACAATACACAAACGCGATAATTAATGGCACGAAAAATATGAAAAATTTAATGGACACATAGTGTGTGAATATTGCAGAAAAATGTGTAAAAATTACAATACAGGGGAAGAGTACACAAGCAACGCGTCAGTAACAATCAGGAGAAACAGAGCGCTGTCATAATGTCACAGATGGAAATAGTGCAGCAATGATCATCCACTTTTGCCCTCACCATCTAGTTTATTTTTTTTTTTTTTATACATACAGGAACGGAACGAAGGATTCACAAGTGCAATTAACACTGTGAGCCGTTTGGCAATTAAAAAATTAAACACGGTGGAACAGAGAGAGCGCGGAGCATGGCGTAATAGATTCTTTGATCAGGGGCGATGTTAAAGTCTGAGACGGACCTTGAATTGTAAAACTTTCAGGGGAATTAATTGCGTAGCTGATAATTGGCAAGGCGGAGATGATGAAAAAAGTCAAGCCAGAGAGGTTGTCGGCGGCAGAGGTGGTTAAAAATTACCTTTGATTCAAGAATCGAACGGCAAATGGGCTCGGGTTGGCAGGGCAGTGTTGGCAAGTAGGTGTGACTTTCGCATTAAAGAGCGATAGAACGGAATTATACGGTTCGTATATACCATGTCTCTCCGATAGCCATGATCAGTTGTTCAGAAATCTATCTGAAATTGTCTAGCTCGATATCTTAGATTTCTCGTACAGAGTGAAAATTATTAGATTTTCGTGGAGTGTTTCAGTTTTCTGATTGCGGTAATTTATATACTAGCCTTTAAGTGATTTGGTGTGTTTAAAGTTTTCATTATATTTCACTGAGATTTTCTGTGCTAATTAAATAACTTATAGCTAAATCTTTTTCAGCCGTAAAGTGAATTTAATTACTCGCTATTTCCCAGTAAGAGATGTTTTAAATTGGCTAGTACATACATTAAATAACTGTCTACTGACGGTATATATTATTTACTTCTATCCATTTTATGTAATTTTTTAAAATGACTAGTGTTCATATCACGCGTTAAAAACGATAGGATAAGCTAGACACGTGTGATTTAATCTAATTTATAACGGAGTAGTGAAGAGGTCCTATTTTAACACGTGTTAGATATGATATTGATAATTTGGTTAAATGTTTATATTTTCTTTCCTAAAATCTAGGCTGATCAACCTGAGTACCAGCGGTTTTTTTTATGGCCATATGAACTTATGATCATTGTGACGTACGTCTAAGTATGACAAATGAATTTTCCTGACTCGATGGATGATAACAGAATATTGGCCTCTCATAACTTTAGAACCCCTGATCATCTGTTGTAACTTTTACCGGCATGCAGCGGTACCATCAAAGAACAGGCTGATCTTCAGAATTCAACGTGAAGCGACCGCGATCTAAAGAATCAGGGACTTGCAGCTCACAGAGTTAGCTTCTCGGGAAATTTTCGCACTCTTATGCGAGCAGCCTGAGACGGAAGAAAATCGGTAGACCGGGGAAAACGAATGAATCGCAGCTGTTAACACATCGGTGAGGTACCCCGGATTTGCTCAAGATCAAGAAAGGTGCGAAAATTTAACACGCCCCATTCAAGTTACATTCGATAAGTATAAATAGAGAACTCCGATAAACTGCATTTTATCGTTCGCTCTGTCAGAATCCTAGGTGCACTAGCATAGGGGGTTTCCTGCTGGATTTCATCTACCTTCGTGACTATTGGAGTGTATTCTTTCTGTGCAGACGACGGTAATTTTTATACATTAGCTTCGAGTGATCATTGGTCGAGTTATTTCTATTGATTTCAATGGATTGTGGTGTAAATTTAACCTTATTAAATAAACCCATTTTCAAAGTTCTAGTGCAAACTAATGTTACAGCTAAAGTATTTCCTAATACAATTGACGCGTAAATTTATTTTGCAGACGTTAAAGAGAATTATAACTTTAATACAGTTTAGTTCTGTATAGATAGATGTGCGTTTAATTATTTTTTAACTCACGGGTAGTTTTCCTGATTTGTTAATTGACGACGCTAATAAGTAAATAGGCTAACTGTAATTTATCGCGTCAGATTATAATATGATTTGTAATGCATTTCTTGTTTTGATTATCTTTCATTCAGAACGATCATTCAACCTGCATCCCAGCAATTATTAACTATATACAGAGTTCTGCCAAACTCAATTTGATAACTCCAGTAACATATGAACCTTTTTAAAGCTAAACTTGTGGCGACCTGTAATGGGCCCCGCTCCTCCGAATTTAACTGAGAATAAGAGCCACCCAAGAAACACTTTTAAAATACTAGTTCATATAGGCGAGTCCTTAAAGGAAACTGGAAGCAGAACATATTTTATTCACTGCTCCTATTTGTGAAGAAAAAGCATCGATACCTGAACACGGTCTGTCACGCATATTCAGTGGATTTAAACCCCCCCCCTCCCCCCCCGAAGAAGAACTTACCTCAGTGTTTTTCTTAACTTGTGACATTACGGAAAAAGGAAGTTATCTCCACCAGCTGTGCCGATTTTAGGAACCACACCATACCTCACGCTTAGCCAAGTGCCTGTGCCATTCATTAGGAACTTTATCTAAACCAACAGTAGCCTTTACGCTTCACCGTCTGGCGATTTTTTGAGACTATTTGTTACCTCGTTAAATCTGGGGCCTGACACGGAAGAAATAAGAGGACCAGTCCATTATTCCACGGTATTAGCTGCTGTGATAAATAATTCCTAGATTGACAGAATTCACCATTTTGGTAAGTCTGCGTGTGTGTTTGTTGGGATGGCCAGCCCTAGTGTGTTTTTTTGAATGAAAGGAGATTTATCTTTTCTTTACCCTTTTAATTAGTTCGACCTTATACTAAGGTGCATTATATTCCTTGTACGGGATCTCTCCTAGCGGGATTGGGTAACTGTGTACATTTCCCCTCCCGTAAAAATTTGTTGATTTAAAGGGAGACAATTGAGAACCCTAGCTTTCCTCTACACCCCCCCCCCCCCTTTCTTCTGTAACCCCTTGCCTCAGAGTAATAAATTTACCAGTGGGTTAAATTGCCTATCTCTGATCACCCCCCCCCCCCCTTTCTTGTCTTTGGGACCGGGTTTTGTCTGTTAGTAGATATAAACGGGAAACGGTGGATGGGATATTTCTCCTCAAAACCCCCTCTTCCCTAGTTATATTTGTATTCTGTAACTTTTTTTGATTTTTGACTGTAAATGTACAATTATGTGTGAGTCCATAATGATAATAAAGGTATGAATATTTATTTGTGTTGGTTGTCGGTTGGCCTAAAACTCCAAACATTTCCATCTGTGTAGTTTGTATTCATGTACGTTGAGCGACAGAATCACCAAATCGGTGAGCGCGCCTGAGCGACTGGAACTGACACAATTGTTTGTGCAGAAGAGAGATAGGAGTAGTCTGTGAGAAAACAGATATTGTCGTAATAAGAGACTGTCCTTGCTCCTTCCCAGCGCTTGTGAATCTACTACCTCATTCACCTAAATCCTTATTCTCACAGAGCCTTCAATATCACTTTACGCTCTAAAGGGACCAATATTCATCAGCACCCTCTCAGATAAAAATTACGACAATCATACGAACTTATAATATTATAAGCATCCAGGGATAGTTAATATTGATGAGCTTCTTGCTGTGACCTGTAAGGTCCAATTTTCCTCATTTTCATGAGAGAAACCAGAATAGAACCATTAAAGTATAATATTAACTGGACCAGAACTATTACCAGATTTACTTATATCAATCTCATCAGCTAGCTGTGGCGAAACATATTGTCAGCAACATTTGTGTAACTTAACCTAGCATCTCAGCCACCTGAGGCTAAACAACATAGGAACTATATTTTTTCTATTCATCCTACGTCGGCGATCACCACGCATGAACCTTACTCCAACCAACTGAAGGCATAGATAACTTATTGTATCCAGGACAAATTAAATCACCGACTTTAGCGACTCCCGTGAAATTTGCAGTCAGCAACTACGGCGAGTCTGGGGCTGGATTTGGCAAAACTTAAATTTGACACTAAATAGTCTTATTACTTATTAGTGTATTTCCTTGGAATGCCTGCGACAACTACTGGGGTAAGCAAAAGTCTGAAAGTGGCCACTGAATGGGTGTGAATTGAATGAAAGGAGAAAGAAACTTATGTCTTTTGTTAACATCATATACTTATGTGGTTTCTTCTTTCTTTTTTTATCTCACTAATCTGAGTAGTCACGGGATAGATTACATTAGGAACCTATTATTTTCCCATACTGACTATTCATAACTTATTGTTAACTTTTGATCTTTTGGGTTAATTAACCTCTGTTGGGATCGTCTTTTCTTTTCCTTTACCAGAGGGGGAGAACCTATTTGATTAATTTCTTCGTTTGCAATTTTGTCTGTGAACCATGATCTAGTAATGTATATGCTTATTGTTGTGATCTTCTATTGAACATCATCCAGTCTGACAAACGAATCAACTAGTGTACTAAACACATCCTCTAGTCTGACAAATAAATCTTCTAGTCTACCAAACACATCCTCCAGTCTGACAAACACATTTTCCGATGTGTCAAGCAGATGAATCTGACATAAAGATCTTTCAATCTGAGAAATAGATCTTGTAGTCTCAAAATCTTTCACTCTGACAAACAGATCTTACAATGTGACAAACACATCTTACAGTAGAACATCACATCTTACAGTTTGACGAACACATTTTACAGTTTAACAAACACATCTTACAGTGTGACAACACATCTTACAGTTTCACAAACAGATCTTACAGTTTGACAAACACATCTTACAGTTTGACAAACACATCTTACAGTCTGACAAACAGACCTTACAGTCTAACAAACATACCTTACAGTCTGACAAACAGACCTTACAGTCAAATCAACACATCTTACAGTATGACAACACATATTACAGTTTGACAACACATCTCACAGTTTCACGAAAATAATCTTACAGTCTGACAACAGATCTTACAGTGTGACAAACACATCTTACAGTTTGACAACACATCTTACAGTTTGACAAACAGATCTTAGTCTAACAAACAGATCTAACAGTGTGACAAACAGACCTTACAGTCTAACAAACAGACCTTACAGTCTAACAAACAGATCTTACAGTCTAACAAACAGATCTAACAGTGTGACAAACAGACCTTACAGTCTAACAAATAGACCTTACAATCTTACAAAAGACCTTACAGTCTAATAAACATACCTTACAGTGTGACAAACATATCTTACAGTGAGACAAACAGACCTTACAGTCTAACAAACTGACCTTACAGTCTGACAAACAGACCTTACAGTCTGAAAAACAGACCTTACAGTCTAACAAACTGACCTTACAGTATGACAAACAGACCTTACAGTGTGACAAACAGACTTTACAGTCTAACAAATAGACCTTACAATCTGACAAAAGACCTTACAGTCTAATAAACATACCTTACAGTGTGACAAACATATCTTACAGTGTGACAAACAGACCTTACAGTCTAACAAACTGACCTTACAGTCTGACAAACAGACCTTACAGTCTGACAAACAGACCTTACAGTCTAACAAACTGACCTTACAGTATGACAAACAGACCTTACAGTCTGACAAACAGACCTTACAGTCTAACAAACAGACCTTACAGCCTGACAAACAATCTTACAGTCCAACAAATAGATCTTACAATGTGACAAACAGACCTTTCAGTCTAACAAACAGACCTTACAGTCTAGCAAACAGATCTTATAGTCTGACAAACAGACCTTACAGTCTAACAAACAGACCTTACAGTCTAACAAACAGACCTTACAGTCTAACAAACAGATCTTATAGCCTGACAAACAGATCTTAAAGTGTGACAAACAAGCCTTACAGTCTAACAAACAGACCTTACAGTCTAACAAACTGATCTTACAGTCTGACAAACAGACGTTACAGTCTGACAAACATATCTTACAATGTGACAAACAGAACTTACAGTGTGACAAAGACATCTTACAGTTTGACAAACATAACTTACAGTGTGACAAACACATCTTACAATCTAACAGACACATCTTACAGTCTAACAAACAGATCTTACTTTTTTTTGTAAGGTGGGGTAACTATTTTATAGTTCCTTACCTCGCTGCCTTCTCTAACTCACGCTAGATTTATTTTAAATTTGTTTTTGTACATGTACATTTTAAAGAGAATGTTTATGTTGCGGCTTGGCTACAATATCTAATACGTCACAAGTTTTGAAAACTGTTGTACTTACTTGACAAGAACTTAATCTTGGAGCAGGTCGCAGTTTTGACGAATGGACGCAGACTGTACCACTCAGAGCTGTTGTACTTACTTGACAAGAATTTTATCTTGGAGCAGGTTCTAGTACGTAGCTGAGGCCGTAGGTTTGACTTCCGTGGAACCAGGCAGTACCACTCAAAGCTGACTGCCAAATGTGACAGTTTTAATGTCAACAGCAATGCAACTTTGGAAATGCCACGTCAACAGATGGTCTGATTGCATTGTGCGAAAGTTAATTACGGTACCAGACACGAAGTATTTCAAAAATGTGTTTTAGTGATGAGTAATTTATTGGACACACAAACACACCAAACACACCCCCCCACCCCCACACCCACCCACCCCCCCACCCCCACACACACCCCCCACACACCCCCCCACCCCCCCCCCCCACCCACCCACCCACCCCCACCCCCCCCCACCCCCCCCATAACATAGCCCAACCCCCCCCCCCCCCCCCCCACATAACATGTATGTATTATCATGTACATCGGTGCACTCACAAGTACACATTAACATAGGAACATGCTTGTATGTAATCTCTTACCCTTCTATGTGCAAGCATATATATGTAAATTCACAAATGCATCTGTACACGCGTACACACAAAGCTTATTTGTACATATTTCTGTTCCTTGTTAGCTCCCTGAGAAGTATAAGACCGATATTGTAGTTGACTCTTGAGTGTTTTCTGTAGTTGTTTGATTTACACGACGAGGATGCTGGTCCCACGGACAACACATTTTAGTTGTCTTTTCCCCATGCTTAGTAGGGAACAATGGTCTTGTTCTCTGTTTTCAGTTATCAGGTTTAGAATACACACAAGCAAGCATTAAAACACACATATACGTACATGTATACACTTACACAGACAAGAACAGCACATGTGCACACATGTAAACACATACACAAAAATATACTTACGCACATACACGTACATGTACACACTTACACAGACAAGAACAACTTATGTACACACATGTATACACATACACACAAATATACTTACACACATACACGTACATGTACACACTTACACAGACAAGAACAGCTCATGTACACACATGTATACACATACATACAAATATACTTACACACATACAGTACATGTACACACTTACACAGACAAGAACAACTCATGTACACACATGTATACACATACACGTATATGTACAGACTTACACACACATGTATACACATACACGTTCATGTACACACTTACACACACAAGAACAGCTCAAGTACACACATGTATATACACATATACACAAATATACTCACCCACATACACGTACATGTACACACTTGCACAGACAAGAACAACTCATGTATACACATGTATACACATACACGTACATGTACACACTTACACAGACAAGAACAGCTCATGTACACACATGTATACACATACATGTACACACTTACACAGACAAGAACAGCTCATGTACACACATGTATATACACATACACACAAATATACTTACCTACATACACGTACATGTACACACTTACACAGAACAGCTCATGTATACACACACAAATATACTTACGCACATACACGTACATGTACACACATACACAGACAAGAACAGCTCATGTATACACACAGATATACTTATGCACATACACGTACATCTACACACTTACACAGATAAGAACAGCTCATGTACACACACATGTATACACATACATGTACATGTACACACTTACACAGACAAGAACAGCTCATGTACACACAGGTATACACATACACACAAATATACTTACCCACATACACGTACATGTACACACTTACACAGATCAGAACATCTCATTTATACACATGTATACACACACAAATATACTTACACACATACACGTACATGTACACACATACACAGACAAGAACAGCTCATGTATACACATACAAATATACTTATGCACATACACGTACATGTACACACTTACACAGACAAGAACAGCTCATGTAAACACACATTAATACACATACACGTACATGTACACACTTACACAGACCAGAACAGCTCATGTATGTACACACAAATATACTTATGCAAATACACGTACATGTACACACTTACACAGACAAGAACAACTCATGTATACACACATAAATATACTTACGCACATACACGTACATGTACCCACTTGCACAGACAAGAACAACTCATGTATACACATGTATACACATACACGTACATGTACACACTTACACAGACAAGAACAGCTCATGTACACACATGTTTACACGCACACAAATATACTTACACACACACGTACATGTATACACTTACACAGACAAGAACAGCTCATGTACACACATGTATACATACACACACATACTTACACACATACACGTACATGTACACACTTGCACAGACAAGAACAACTCATGTATACACATGTATACACATACACGTACATGTACACACTTACACAGACAAGCACAGCTCATGTACACACACATGTATACACATACACGTACATGTACACACTTACACAGACAAGAACAGCTCATGTACACACATGTATACACATACATGTACATGTACACACTTACACAGACAAGAACAACTCATGTACACACATGTATACACATACACGTATATGTACAGACTTACACACACATGTATACACTTACACGTACATGTACACACTTACACAGACAAGAACAGCTCATGTACACACATGTATACACACAAATATACTTACACACATACACGTACATGTACACACTTACACAGACAAGAACAGCTCATGTACACACATGTATACACACACACAAACATACTTACACACATACACGTAAAACGGACAATGTAGTCCCACAGCAGATACTGCCGTAGAACAGTCAAGTATTAGAGACCTCACTAGGTCCAGCATCGAGAGGTGGGGGGAGAGGGGTGACCAGTTCCCTTACTCGCTGCCTTTTCTGTCCTTAACTGAAGTGCAAAATCATGTACCCATTTAGAATTGGGTAAACTGAAGCGTGTCGATACCGTGAATCGAACACTGCACCTTTAGCGCAAGAACCAGCGCTCTAGGCACTCTGTTAATGGGAGGCTGCACATACATGTACACACTTGCACATACAGTCATATACAAACATACATGTACACACTTGCACATACAGTCATATACAAACATACATGTACACACTTGCACATACAGTCATATACAAACATACATGTACACACTTGCACATACAGTCATATACAAACATACATGTACACACTTGCACATACAGTCATATACAAACATACATGTGCACACTTGCACATACAGTCATATACAAACATACATGTACACACTTGCACATACAGTCATATACACACATACATGTGCACACTTGCACATACAGTCATATACAAACATACATGTGCACACTTGCACATACAGTCATATACAAACATACATGTGCACACTTGCACATACAGTCATATACAAACATACATGTACACACTTGCACCCCCCCCATATACAAACAGACATGTGCACACTTGCAAATACAGTCAATAAACAAAAGTATACATGTACACACTTGCACATACAGTCATATACACACATACATGTGCACACTTGCACATACAGTCATATACAAACATACATGTGCACACTTGCACATACAGTCATATACAAACATACATGTACACACTTGCACATACAGTCACATACAAACATACATGTGCACACTTGCACATACAGTCATATACACACATACATGTGCACACTTGCACATACAGTCATATACAAACATACATGTACACACTTGCACATACAGTCATATACAAACATACATGTACACACTTGCACATACAGTCATATACACACATACATGTGCACACTTGCACATACAGTCATATACAAACATACATGTGCACACTTGCACATTCAGTCATGTACATACATACATGTGCACACGCTGTCATATACAAACATACATATGACACTTGCACATGCTTCTTCTTCTTTGATCCTTAGCCGCCGACCGTCAAAGCAGTCAGTGGCCACCACGCCTAGTGGCGTCTTGTAGGGCAACAACAAATTGATTCCACTTTGCTCGGTCAGTGGCCATCCTTCGTACAGTACCCCAACTCTGGTTCATTCTTTGCATCTCAGCCTCCACAGTCCTCCGCCAGGTTGTTTTTGGTCGGCTTCTCTTTCGTTTTCCTTCAGGGGTCCATAGCATAGCTGTTCTTGTGATGGCATCGGGGTCTCTTCTGAGGACATGGCCAACCCAGCTCCAGCGTCTGCCAGCTATGATGGTGTGCATGTCCTCTTGCTTGCTCCGAGTAAGCAGATCTTTGTTGGTGATGGTATTTGGCCAAAAGATTCGGTGAACTTTTCTTAGGCATGTTGTGTGAAAAGAGGACAATTTCGACATTTCCTTCTCTGTAACTCTCCAGCAATCCGCACCATAGAGAAGCACAGAAAGCACACAGCTCTGATATAATCTTAATTTTGTGCTTGTGCTGTATTGAGAGGACTTCCAGATGCTGTTTAGGCACACTTGCACATACAGTCATATACAAACATACATGTGCACACTTGCACATACAGTCACATACAAACATACATGTGCACACTTGCACACACAGTGATATACACACACACACAAATCATTATCATCACCCATCACCCATCACCCATCACCAAGGAGCATAACGTATGTCACATCTTCCTGTCCCGTGCCATCCGTTCAATATCTTCTTCACATCCGTGATGTCCGTTTCCAGTTCTCTTCTCCATGTGTTTTTTGGTCTACCTCAGCCTCTCTTTCCCTGTGGATTCCAGAACAAGGATTGCCTTGTAATGCTATCAACAGGTTTCCTCAATATGTGACCTATCCATCGCCAGCGTCTTCTTCTCAACTCTTGTTCCACTGGCACTTGTCTGGTACTTGTCATCAGTTCCAAATTTGTGACTTTGTCATACCATTTCAGTCCTTCTATTCTACGCAAGAGCCCGTTTATAAATGGTCTGTAGTTTTGTTGTTGTTATTTTCTCATTCTCCATGATTTACAGCCATACAGTAGGGCTGACTTGTCATTTGAAATAAATTTTCTATATAAATATATACATACACAGAGAGACCATTATCATCGTGTTCCTTTGCGCTCCCACAAGTGTACCGTGTCCCTTACATAAAGTCACCAGTACAGCGTGTCCCTTACATAAAGCCACCCGTACAGCGTGTCCCTTACATAAAGCCACCAGAACAGCTTGTCCCTTACATAAAGCCATAAGTACAGCGTGTCCCTTATATAAAGCCACAAGTACAGCGTGTCCCTTACATAAAGCCACCAGTACAGCGTGTCCCTTACATAAAGCCACCAGAACAGCTTGTCCCTTACATAAAGCCACAAGTACAGCGTATCCCTTACATAAAGCCACAAGTACAGCGTGTCCCTTACATAAAGCCACCGTACAGCGTGTCCCTTATATAAAGCTACTAGTACAGCGTGTCCCTTACATAAAGCCACCAGTACAGCGTCTCCCTTACATAAAGCCACAAATACGGCTTGTCCTTTACACAAAGCCACCAGTACAGCGTGTCCCTACATAAAGCCATCCGTACAGCGTGTCCCTTACATAAAGCCACAACTACAGCGTGTTCCTTACATAAAGCCACCCGTACAGTGTGTCCCTTACATAAAGCTACCAGTACAGTGGTTCCTGCGCAGGCATTCGTTAGCACTTGTGGCGGTAGTACGCACATACCTTTCATATACACACCTGTACATACATATTCAAACGCGCTTATGATGGTGTACACACATATGTAAATATGCACAAAGAGCCATACACATAGATACACTCGTTTACATACATATACTTACACACACGCATACACGTAGCCTCATTTACACGCATAATGGTACACATACTCTATGAACATTTGATCTTTTAGCCAATAGTTTCATCACATGATGTGGTACGACATACTTTCACGTCAAACCCATGTGCTCAGACTTCACTCCTTTCAAACAGCCACTACGAGAAAAGCTCCGAACAATAACTTAGCTGTTTCAGCAACTGTCAGAGCCGTTTGTTCAAGACACAAGAACCTCAACCCTCTAACGTACCAGGCACCAACAATCGTTACTATTCCATGGTTATCTCCTCTATCTTAAGCACGATTATATACATTCGTGTACACATGCTTATTCACAATAATGTACACACGTATTTATGTACATGTATATTCATTCGTACATATAAACATAGACAAGTACACACATGCACGTAGTAAGTCACATAGATGTATGTATACAGACACTTACACCTACATGTACACAGGGCCGTAGTTAGGACTTAATAAGGGGTGGGGGGGGGGGGGGTTATAAACAATTTCGGCACAAAACTTGTTTGGTACACTATAATTTCCCCACAAATGTTTTTCACCAAATCCTAAATGGGGGGGGGGGAGAGGGGTGGTTCTCCCCGGGGGGGGGGGTGGTTCTCCCCCCTATCTACGGCCCTGCATTTACACATCATTACATACAGTACATGGGAGCCGCGCTAGCGTAGTGGTTACAACACCGCTCTGGCGACCGGGTGATACAGGATCAAACCCGGGCGACGGCATTTGAGGATTTTTCGTCGACCGGGATTTGGACTGGATTAACTCGAGACCTGGCGAGGACATTTGAAGGAGTGTCGTCGACCAGGGACTGGCGGCTCCTGGGCCGACCCAGCTGCAATGGGTACCTCCGAAATCGGCGAGTATTTGCCTGAATGGCGAGGGACACCTGTCTCTGTACAAGAAATAAAGGGATACTCACGTAAAATCAATGTCAGGTTAGACATAAATAATAACCTGAGATTTCGCCTCGAGTATTAGCGGGCGTACGCAAAAAAAAAAAAAAAAAAAAAAAAAAATACAGTACATGTATTTAGTGTACACATAAGCACATACACTTCCATCCATTATAATAAATATATACACGTGTAGACATGCATGCATTACATAAATGTCGCATTTCATGTACAAAGTCGTACATGAGCGCTTACACTATCGTGTGCACGTACATAGACAACTTAACATTAAGCACTTCAAGTGCACATATACCATACGCACCTACACACACACACACGTGCGCATACATACAATTACGCATGTCACGTACATATACACACCTACACATTTACACAAGAAGCAGGCAAGCGTCAGTGGAACAGGAGCTGAGAAGCAGACACTGAAGCCTAATAGAACAGACATTGATAGCAATCCAAGGTAGTCCTGTTGTGAAATACCCAGATTAAAAGAGATAGGGAGACTGAGAAAACGTCACTTAAAACACGAACTGGAGTCAGGAATTAAAGGTATGAGGATGATATAAAAAGACCTGGAACTGAATGCACGTGACATCAGTACTTGGCATCAATTTGTTGAAGGCAGAGGCGTACTTTAAGTAGTTGACTTTTGTTAGGGTCCCCTCCTTTGGCACTCTCATCAAATATATTATGCTTATAAGTAGATGTTTAAACATTACAGTACAGTCATAATAGTGTCCGATGGCACCGCCCTCATCCTAGCTGTCACCCGGCGGTACTTCCCCTTCGCACCTCCCCCCCCCACCCCCAAGTACGCCACTGCTTGAAGGTATATACTTCTTGGGAAGCTTAAAAGAGTGATGATCATGTTGTTGATAGAAGCTTACACGCATACTAATACATCTTTAGTACCACACAAGCTATAGTACTAATCACACACACAGATAATACAATGTTATAGTACTCATATATACACAAAATGTACTACAGAAAGCTAATACAATCTTACCGTGGCGTATGCACCGTGTATAGTACTCATATATAATATATATATATATATATATATAAATATATATATATAGTTATATATATATATATATATATATATATATATATAACAATATATATATATATATAGCAATATATATATAATACACGGTGATATAAAAACTTGGAGGTGCTGTATAAGTAATAAACAATAAGCGGTGCAGTTTCGAAATACACGGTGCTTCTAAAAACTGTTACCACGTGTGTAGAGCTTTTATTATTTTTGACAATCCAGAACAGGCTTCGGGATGGTATCTAGACATTTATGGACATTGGCGGAGAAAAAACTAAAACTGTTGGAAATACTCAACTGATCTTTTAATGTCAATCAATTTTTGAAAAAGTCTACACAAGTGTTTACATTTGTTAATTTTCTTAAAGTTCACGTCAAAATGTTGATATTATGTCCGTTCATGACCCTAGTGACCAGTGGATCCCAACATCGTGGTGCAGATAGATCTACGAGGCTGTCTGGATGATATAGCGTTATTATGTGACTGTAATCGTCACCGCTCATACAAACCTGAAATTCATTTGTTTAGCATCTAATGATAGCGCCTTGTACATGTGTGTTATAGATCAGTTGTGACCATCTAATGATAGCGCCTTGTACATGTGTGTTATAGAACTGTTGTGACCATCATATGATATGATAACGTCTGGTACATGTGTGTTATAGAACTGTTGTGACCATCATATGATATGATAACGTCTGGTACATGTGTGTTATAGAACTGTTGTGACCATCATATGATATGATAACGTCTGGTACATGTGTGTTATAGAACTGTTGTGACCATCTAATGATATGATAACGTCTGGTACATGTGTGGAAGATATAGAACTGTTGTGACCATCTAATGATATGATAACGTCTGGTACATGTGTGTTATAGAACTGTTGTGACCATCTAATGATATGATAACGTCTGGTACATGTGTGTTATAGAACTGTTGTGACCATCTAATGATATGATAACGTCTGGTACATGTGTGTTATAGAACTGTTGGGAAAATCGTATGATATGATAACGTCTGGTACATGTGTGTTACAGAACTGTTGTGACTATCTAATGATATGCTAGCATCTGGTACATGTGTATTATGGTACAGTTGTGGCCATCTTATGATATGACAGTGTGATGGTGATATGATAGTGTGTCATAAAAACACCCCAGAGGCCTCCTCAAGTTCATGTCATATTTATGTATTTAACGCCCATGTATTTTCGATGTGCGCGCTCCAACGAGTGCGCCAGCCCACGTGACTGCACGAGGGCCACAATAAAGCCCCAGCCCACGTGACTGCGCGAGCCTTCCTCGCTGGCGTATGAAAAGTCTGACGCAGGAGAAGCGGTCATTTTGGTGAGATTCGCAGTAGAGGCAAGATGTGAGACACCCAGAGTAAGCAGAAGTTTGCACAGGGTTAGCAATTGAGCACTGGCTGGGTGTTTTGTTTCGTTTGGTTTACTTTATAACGTTTGCTTTATGTGCTTGTTGTCGCTGATAGGGTTGTGTGAATAAATACAGCCCCTGCCTTAGAATCAAGAGTTTTATTGTTGTTCGGGTCGGTGCGAGTGTGCAAGAAAGTGATCACTTATCACAACATCATCATCATCATCTCTCGCCCACCCTATCACAATTGGCGTCGTCGACAGGATGGGCAGACAGTGACACCAAGCCAACAGCAAACGAGCAAATATTGTAAATACCCAGCAGTGCATTCTTGCAGCAAGATGGCTTCGAGGAGTACCCGTGTTCCGGTCAGAGGGAAGCGCGAGGATGCAGATCCAACACCAGTGATGGGTGTATCAATACTGCAAAGTGAGGGCCAGAGCAATGCGCCTGTGAAGGTAGTATACGTGACGGTGCGGGAGGTAAGGCAATTCGGTGGAAAGGCAAGTCCCACTTGGCAAGAGTTTGTGAAAGACGTAGAGGCCGTGTGGAAGGTAGCGCCCTTTACTGCAGAAGATAAGGTAGACGTTATCTGGAATAATGTTATACCAGTGGTATCTAGAGAACTACGGATACGTGGCGGAGCCAAGGCCAGCCCCGAGAAGATTGCTTGAAATAATTGAAGAAGCATACAGTGAGCGACAACTAGTCAATGAGATGACTAGAGATTTCCATGCCATGAGTCAGGGGCCTAGGGAATTTGCTGTTTTCTGGGAAGGCAAAAAGCCTGATACACTAGTGCAAGTAGCCAGTGTAGAAGGAGACACTGAAAAGGACGCACTCGAAGCAGAAGTATCTCTCCTAAAGTCCAAGCTAGTACAGCTATCACTGACCAGTTCGCCACCACAAGAGGAGGTGCAAAGAAAGAAAACACTATGCCAACCGCGGAAACAGCCAAAGCACGACGAGGGGGTGTGTGAGCAGGAACCTCAACTAGACCTTCGTGTAGGTGAGAGTCATGCTGTTGACAAGAAAAGCTGTGATCTGACAGTAACAACAAACGCAGTTGCACCGACAAGGCGTTTGAAAGTGGTATAGTGTCGACAGGGAATGGGGGTTTATTACGCCAGATGATGGAGGTATTGATGTATTCGTACATCAGACCAAGATCTTCAGAAAGGGATTCCGGAGTCTGGCAAGGAACGAGCAAGTAGAGTTTGATAGCAAGCCATCTGTCCAGGGCATGGAAGCAGTCTATGTATGCGGCATTGGCGGCCAGAAATGTGAGGGTAGTAGGAGGCGACCCATGGCACAGAGCAAGTCTACAAAGTTGAGGTGCTACAATTGTGGAGAGTTTTCAGACCACATGGTAGCCAAATGCCCTCAAGGCCTGCTTCCGAAACGATGCTTTAAGTGCAAGTCCACAGAACATTTGATATCAGCCTGTCCCTCAAGGAGCTCTTTCCCTAAACGTACTGCCACAACTAGGTTGCCTTTAGGGTGCAAGCCAAGAGATGGCCGTGACAACTGTCACTCTAAAGGCGCCGATAAAACTGGTCGTCGTTTAGGGGAGGAAACTCGTCCTAAGCAGATAGGAGGGAATGCACATCGATGTTCAGAAGAGGAAACTCATCTAAAGCAGATTGTGGGGAATGTAAGCCACCGTCCACACAAAACGAGTGTAAAACACGTCAGGAGCAATCCCCCTCCAAAGTCGACAGCTGCATGCACTGACAAGAAGAAGTCACAAGCAAGCAGCGACGCTGTACAAGTAGACGAATCTTCCAAACCACAGCAACTGCCAGCCCAACAACGTACGACTAGGAACATGACGACCAAGAGGGCCACAAGCCGGGCTGGTACCTCCTACAGAATCTGTGCCCCAAGCCTCGCCGCTCAGAAAGAATCAAGCGCAGGGTCAACGGCGGAGAGTAGGTTGTGGGGACCACAACATCTTCAGGAGGGAGATATGTGATGGGGCCATAAAAACACCCCAGAGGCCCCCTCAAGTTCATGTCATATTTATGTGTTTAACGCCCATATATTTTCGATGTGCGCGCTCCAACGAGTACGCCAGCCCACGTGACTGCGCGAGGGCCACAATAAAGCCCCAGCCCACGTGACTGCGCGAGCCCTCATCGCTGGCGTGTGAAAAGTCTGACGCAGGAGAAGCGGTCAGTTTGGTGAGATTCGCAGTAGAGGCAAGATGTGAGACACCCAGAGTAAGCAGAAGTTTGCACAGGGTTAGCAATTGAGCACTGGCTGGGTGTTTTGTTTCGTTTGGTTTACTTTATAACGTTTGCTTTATGTGCTTGTTGTCGCTGATAGGTTTGTGTGAATAAATACAGCCCCTGCCTTAGAATCAAGAGTTTTATTGTTGTTCGGGTCAGTGCGAGTGTGCAAGAAAGTGATCACAAATCACATCATCATCTCTTGCCCACCCTATCACAATAGCGTCTTGTACATGTGTGTTATGGTACAGTTGTGACTATCTAATGATATGATAGCGTCTTGTACATGTGTGCTAAGGTAGAGTTGTGACCATCTAATGATACCGTCTGTCATATGTGTGGCATGGTACATTTATGGCCATCTAATGATAACGTCCTGTGCATGTGCTCTAAGCTATATTTGTGAAGACAGAGCTTTATACACGTCTTCAAACGGAAGTGCTATTTAAAAAAATGTTGACATAGCGAGCGACATCACAGATTCATTAGAAATATTACCACACATACCACAGCACGAAAGCTGACACACATCACACACTGCAATACGAGAAACATCATAAATTATGAAAATGTACACGCAACGACCTGAAGTACTACACACATTTTAATGTCTTTGTAAACATCCTTTTGTTAATATTTTGACATTGAAGTTTTAAGTTTACAAATATCACAATGGGAAACTTTACAAATATTACATTTTGTTAACACTTAGGCATTGAAATTAATTTTAAAGTTCACAAATATCACAATGGGAAACTTTACACGCATCACAATGTGTTAACATTTCGACATTGGAATTTTAACGACAATAAATATCACAATGGAAATCTTTGCACACATCAGTTCGTTAACATTTAGACATTGGAGTTTAAAAGTTTACACATATCTCAAAGGGAAACTAAAAAATCTCACTTTTGCGAGTTTATTAAAAATTGTTTTATTTCTGCAATTAAGCAGTTAATGAATGCAGTCTGACAAGAATAGATAACGTATATTAACAAACAATCATCAATCAAGAAACAAGATACGTTCGGTGATGCTTAATAGGCCTTACGTACGTTTTAACGTTTCTAACATGGATGAGGTGATGAGAATATATCAAATACTTTATACAATTTCCTCCACACAAATAGTTCAGATCGTATCGGCCAAGACTTCTACCTAGTTGGCGCCTGCTGCAATTGATCAAATTGCTTTTCAAAACAGGTCAGAAAACAATCTCCGTCTTGATCTTTCACTAGGCTTGTCTCCCATCCCACATTACATACATCATAGGCGTCCCAGCAGGAGGAAGTGCATGAGTCTTTCAGCGCCTCACATGGGCTGACACACACCGAGTTCTCCTTATTTTTGTCTTCCTCGCTGCCTAATTCGCCTTGTGAGTCAATTTCTGGGCATTCTGTGGAGACATGAAAAAACAAAAAACAGAGAAATGTCAAGGCCATCGGAACGTAAAACTGAACTATTAGAATTCATTAATACGTGTGTTTAAGATGTTTTTACACTGCTCTGCTTTCAATTACAACTAATTACAATGAACATAAGCCAATCCACTTTATCTGTCAGCTTTTTTGAGACGAGGAAAGATATAACAGGAGACAACAGACAAATAAGGCGGATAGAAAAAAATCGAGAGAGAGAGAACGACATGATACAAATATTGTGTATTCTCACTGTAATAACAAACTGAGAACACGACAAAATATGAAGAGATAAAACCAATATCGTATCCATAAATAATGTCGTAGAAAAAATGGCAAGGGATCACCCTGAGTCAGATAGGATACTTCTTCTTCTTCTTCTTCCTCGTTCGTCCTGAAAAGGACGTTGGTTGCGTTGTGTCCGTTTACAGCAAAGCTGCGATATCTGCATCTTTCGGCCGACACATCCGACTTCAGCACGGCATTTTTTGGACCGGGTTTGCCTTCCCACTTCGATCCCTACTCTCTCAGCCAGACTGCAGCCTGTTTTCAGGACCACCATGTGGAGGTGGAGTAGGGTCTTGGTCAGCTCTGGTTCGCTGACCCTGACGCAAGCAGTCTAGCTATGGGTCGCTAACTGCATTCTCTATTGCTGCGTCTTTGGGTCCCAGATAGGATACAAGCATACCGGTTCTTACTGCAAAGAAATCATGGGATAATTTAAAGGCTGAGAACCGACCTTCGTACACTCAATTACCATCTTTTCAATAATTTTATTTGTTTTAAAATCTGGCAGACAGACGTGTCCACGTAGGACAGACAAACAAACAGTTGACCATGTCTACCAAGAGTGTTAGACCCGCGAGAGACATGACACTTATCGAGATAACTGGCAAAGCACTTGCTAAGATCAGACCGGGCATTTGTTGAGATTTAGACATTGCACTTTTATCAAAGCGGGTACTTCTTGAGACAACACATTTTCAAAGATAGCAATTCGGATACTTGTTGTCGCAGTGATTAGGGTGATTAAATTTCTGGCCAAAGGGAAGTAATGCAGAAAAACATAGACGGGTAAATAGTAGAGATAAAGGTTACATCCCTTTAGGTTATAAACTAGATCTTCTTCTTCGTTCGTCCTGAAAAGGACGTTGGTTGCGGTGTGTCGCCGTTTACAGCGAAACTGCGATTTTCGCGCTTTTCGGCCCAACACATCCGACTTCAGCACGGAATTTTTTAGGACCGGGTTTGCCTTCCCACTTCGATCCCTACTCTCTCAGCCAGACTGCAGTGATACAGCCTGTTTCCAGGACCACCACTTCGCTGACCGTGACGCAAGCAGTCTAGCTATGGGTCGCTAACTGCATTCATCTCTTCTGCTGCGTCTTCGGTCCCATAAACTAGATAAAATTGTTGATCTGGTAATACGAGTGAGTAGGCGAGATTCACGTGAATTGGGTGAACTCTGTTTATAAACCAAAAGAAATTGAGTTCTAGATGGTTCGAGGAAAGTTGTCTTCGCAAATCAGAAGTTAAGATTTAATGAGTTCGTATTGACATGTGACAGAGTGTGCTTCGGGTCAAGAGTTAGTCCTCGAGTTAGTAGAAACAGCCTAGTTTGTTGTTCGTCTGTAGTTTACAGACTTTACTACTCGTTGTAGCGTGAGGTTTTTATTGTATATAGGATCAGTATAGTACTGACAATACAGAAATAGAATTTCTGCAGGAAAATGGTGAAGTCCCAGTGTATGAGAGAACCACTGGTATCATAACTTAGTTACGGATGTGAATGATCTGATCTCGAAAAATTCGTAGAGTGGAGACAGTCATAAAATGCCATCCCGCTGGGTAACTAACTGTGATTTTAAAACAAGGAAACAGATTTCACTTAACAATTATAAACTTGACAAGTCGTTCAAATACAATTTCCTCATTTATTAAGTATATACACTATCTACTCTTGTGCTGAAAGGTGGATGCTGGAAGATGGAATGCGATGGATTTGTAAGTTTACAGATGACATACATATATATATATATATATATATATATACACACACACACACACATATATACATATATATATATATATATTTTTTTTTTCTTTTCATGTGAAAGAAAATAGAAAACAGAAGCGAAGTACCCCAGGTTAAAGCAACTATATAGCGAACAGTACAGTCAGCTGGACAAGGAAGTTAAACGCCAAACCCGAGCCACAAGTCTGGAAAACAGGGACAACACCAACAGAGTTGAACAAAGGAATAATTGTCAAATTGCACAAGAAGGGAGATCTTGCAGATTGCAATAATTGGAGAGGAATAACTCTTCTCTCAGTTCCCAGAAAAATACTAGGCAGGATAATTATACGGAGAACTTCAAAGCAGTTGACCACAAACACAGGAAAGAACAAGCAGGATTTAGAAAGAACAGAAGATGTGTAGATCATATATTTACCCCCAGGAACATTATAGAGCAGTGCTTAGAATGGCAAAGACAGCTGTACATTAATTTCGTTGATTTTGAAAAAGGCTTTTGGCAGTATATATATAGGGACAGTTTATGGAAAATATTGAAGGCTTATGGAATTCCAAGCTGCATAGTGTCAATAAAAAAAAGCCCCTATGCCAACTTTACGCGTAGCGTTGGGCAGAGCAACCTAACCTTTGAGGTGAAGACAGGAGTACGGCAGGGATGCCCCTTATCAACCACTCTATTTTTAACAGTCATAGACTGGGTGATGCGCCAGACAACAGAGGGCAGTCCAAGAGGAATAAGATGGACTACATTTTCTACATTAGAAGATCTGGAATATGCAGATGACATTGCACTACTAGCACATTCACATCAACACATCCAGGAAAAAACGGATAGACTTAATAAGTATAGCCAGCAGGTGGGCTTGAACATCAATCTAAAGAAGACAGAGGTCATGACGCTCAATGTGAGCAACCCTGAGCCCATATCAGTAAGGAATCAGCAACTGGAACAGACAGACACCTTCACATACCTAGGATGTATAGTAACACCAGACGGCGGAGCAAGCAAAGACATCAACAACAGAATGAACAAAGCAAGAACAGCCTTTTTTAGTCTAAACAACACCTGGAAGTCCTCTCAGTACAGCACAAGAACAAAATTAAGATTATATCAGAGCTGTGGGCTTTCTGTGCTTCTCTATGGTGCGGAATGCTGGAGAGTTACAGAGAAGGAAATGTCGAAATTGTCCTCTTTTCACACAATAAATAAATATTAGACAAACATAAAGGTATGTTTTCAGGCACTCGTAAGAAATAAAGAAGTACAACACTAGACAACAGAAAAAAAAAAAGATGTGAGTGGCTTACACAGGACTCGAACCCAGGACCTTCTGTGCGACAACCCCGCTTAGCTACACAACATGCCTAAGAAAAATTCTCCGAATCTTTTGTCCAAATACCATCACCAACCAAGATCTGCTTACTCGGAGCAAGCAAGAGGACATGCACACCATCATAGCTGGCAGATGCTGGAGCTGGGTTGGCCATGTTCTCAGAAGAGACCCCGATGCCATCTGAAGAACAGCTATGCTAAAGACCCCTGAAGGAAAACGAAAGAGAGGCCGAACAAAAACAATTTGGCGGAGGACTGTGGAGACTGAAATGCAAAGAATGAAGCAGAGTTGGGGCACTGTACGAAGGATGGCCACCGACCGAGCAAAGTGGAATCAATTTGTTGGTGCCCTACAAGACGCCACCAGGCGTGATGGCCACTGACTGCTTTGACGGTCGGCGGCTAAGGATCAAAGAAGAAAAGAAAAAAAAATATTTATATATATTACACGTCCTTCTTCCAATCATAGGAAAAAATTATATCAGCTGTGCTGTTAATCAGTTATAGAAAAATTGTATCAGCTGTGCTGTTAATCAATTATAGAAAAATTATATCAGCTGTGCTGTTAATCTTGTCTCTGACTAAGCTAAATCACTTTTTCTTCATGGACAGTTAATTGCTCACACTTGACGACGGAAATGGTACTAATGTGTACTCATCTCTTAAAACAGTTCTGTCCTTCTTAATTGATACACACAACCCTTCATTGCTGATGATCGTTCCTTTAGCCCACCCAAGGTTGAGGGGGACTAAGGATATAGCTCCGATACAACCACTTTGCTGCTGCGAAGTTCCAGGCAGCAGGATTGACCGGAACATACGACCTCAGGTTTGATGACACGAATAAACCTGTAACAAGGATAAATAAGGGCTAATTTCTGTCATCAAGCTCACCTATCTCTAGTGTATACGAGATGAGCGTGTCCCAGGTGTCTGCATGTAGGATGAATGACAACATAGCTCAGTATGATTTAGCAATAGTGAGACAAGACAGGTGTCTACTTGCAAAACATTCTTTCTAATAATTCAGTACATGAATACATCCAATAATTTGTACACCTAGGTATGATGCAACCGTTTCCTTCCATCTATAGTATACCAAGCCATCTCTGATAAGTGCTATACTGGCTGGTAAAATATATCTTAACAATATTGTTGTAGTTATATGAGTCCTAACAAGGACTGTTAGGTCATATTCAGGTTGGAGTTATATGAGTCCTAACAAGGACTGTTAGGTTATATTCAGTTGGTTTTCTTCTTCAGCAATCATACCAGGAAATGGGACCCAAAGACGCAGCAATAGTGAACGCAGTCAGCGACTCATAGCTTGACTGCTTGCATCAGGACCAGCGAACCAGAGCTGGTCAAGACCGCACTCCACCTCCACGTGGTGGTCCTGAAAACAGTCTGCAGCAGTGCAGTCTGGCTGAGCGAGTGCGGATCGAAATGGGAAGGCAAACCCGGTCCATAAAAAATGCCGTGCAGAAGTCGGATGTGTCGACCGAAAGGTGCAGATATCACAGCTTAGGCGTAAACAGACACAACGCAACCACCGTCCTTTTCAGGGCGAACGAGGAAGAAGAAGAAGAATAGCAGGAAATACAATCATTACCTGATTCCATAAAATATAATCATTATACATGAAACAATCATAGTAAAACTAAAATCTTACAGTGATATTAATTATAAACAGGTGTAGGTTATTTTCAGGTGGTTTCCTTCTTCAGTCATACCAGGAATTACAATCATTATACATGATACTATAAAATACAATCATCATACATGATATAGTCATATTAAAACCAAACTCCTAAAAGTGATATTAGTTTCACAATTATTTATAGTAAAGTTTACATACCCTCTAAGATTAATACAAGCCAGATTTTGACTAGACTTAGTGAAGCAAATCTGCCCGGCAAGCATGTAAGAAGGAATCAGTCTTGGCAGCTTTCTCTTCTCTAGTATATAGTTCTGGCTGGTCTACGTGTTTGTGTGTAGATTTGAATAAAAACGCACTCATATATATATATATATATATATATATATATATATATATATATATATATATATATATATATATATATATATATATATATATATATATATATATATATATATATGGGGGGTGTTGGGAAGTCAGGTATTGCTAGTACCTCTGGTGAAGGAGCTGTCATGCCCTTTTCAGGGCAGCTCGGCCACCTTTGGTCCAAACCTGGCATTCAGCTCTCACCTGTGGCTCCTTGTAGCTGTCAGCATGCGACAGCGGCCACCCCCGGGCAACGGCTTTGACAGGCCGGCTAAACTAGGTGAGGGTAGCCGAATGGTTATAAACCTTCGGTGAGTTAGGGTCTGCCTACCCATGCATGCGAAGATTGGATTCGATAGACTGCGCGGAAGAAACCACCTGTTGGTTCAACGGGCATGACGGAGATTACCAGCAACGCGCTGTGGAGCGTAAGGAGCACGGCGAGGCACGTAGAAAGCCCTGGTCATCCACTGCACCTGACTTCATCTCCAGTCGTCTTGACTTGTCTTGCCACTGGATTGAGATGGACCCAGGCGAGAGAGTGAGGTCGACGAATTGCGCAACTCTTCCTCACTTTAATCCAAATCACCGCGCAAGTCACTCTTTCATCCATTCATCCATTCATCCATCCACTCACAACAAGTCCTGTGGCGATGGGCGAGCGGCGAAGCGGCAGGCGTGGGTACGCTGGCAGTCGTAGTCGCAGACCTACACACAGGCGGCTCAGGCCATATGGTCGTCTTCCACTGATCGGAGCAGCAGTGGGATTCGGCAGCCCCCTGATTAACTGAGCAGCCCTCTTTAGGAAAGCACTGCTCACCTCCATGGCATGAGGAAGGGGCTAGAAAAGGTGCCCTAAACATTGCCTGCTCCACCATTACCTAACCAGCTTACCGCGGTTGGTGGGTACCCTACTTCGGCGGGCGACATATAAGAAAAAGAAAGGACAGATTTTTCCCCCTCATTCTAGGCGCATGGAATGTGCGCACTCTCCTTGACAAAGACTTTAAAGCAAACAGACCTGAGAGACGAACTGCCCTGATTGGGAGAGAACTGGCCAGGTACAACATTGACATAGCAGCACTGAGTGAAACTCGACGTGCAGGTGAGGGCCAACTTTGCGAAAAGGGTGCAGGTTATACATTCTTTTGGAGCGGAAGAGGAACTGAAGAAAGACGAGAAGCAGGGGTTGGATTTGCAATCTAAACAGCAATTGTCAGCAAGTTAGCGGGGCCCCCAAAGGGAATATATGACCGACTGATGACGGTCAAGATCCCCCTGTTCTATGGAAGAAAACATGCCACCATCATTAGCGCGTATGCACCAACTATGACAAACCAGGATGACGTCAAAGATAAGTTTTACGAAGAACTACATGCAGTCATTGCATCAGTTCCTAAAGCAGATAAGCTCATCATTCTTGGTGACTTTAATGCAAGAGTAGGCTCAGATAACATCTCCTGGAATGGCACTATTGGAAGGTACGGCGTGGGTCGCTGTAACAGCAATGGACTTCTTCTCCTCCAGACTTGCGCAGAACATGACCTCCTTGTCACCAACACCATTTTTCGACTTCCTACCCGCAACAGGACCTCCTGGATGCACCCTCGCTCAAAGCATTGGCACTTAATTGACTATGTAATTGTTAGGAAGAAGGACAGGCAAGATGTCCGGGTGACCAAGTCCATGTGTGGTGCCGAATGTTGGACTGATCATCGCCTCATTGTATCTAAACTTAAAATTCGTATCCAACCAGCCAGCGCCCTCAGGGGAAGAAAACTCAAAAGAGGCTGGATGTCACCAAACTAAAGAAGACAAAAATCAAACAGTCATTTACTGACACCTTAGAAGACCGTCTCAAATCTATCTCGCTAGACGGCCAAAGTGTGGAAGCAAATTGGGCAGCCCTAAGTGAGCAGATCTACAACACTGCTACAGAGGTCCTGGGTCCTTCCATCAAGAAACAAAATGACTGGTTTGATGAGAACTCAGATGATATAAAGCAGATGTTGGCTGAGAAACACCATCTCCATAAAGCATATTTAAATGATCCAAAATCTACATCCAAGAAAGACGCTTTCAACAACATGCGTAGAATCGTCCAACATAAACTACGCCAGATGCGGGATTCATGGCTGAGTAATAAAGCAGATGAGCTCCAAGGCTTTGCTGACAGCCATGACTTGAAAAATTTTTTACCTTGCACTCAAAGCGGTCTGTGGTCCAACATCATCAGGATCATTTCCCCTCCTTAATGCAGATGGAAAAACACTAATTACAGACAAGGAAAAAAATGCTCCAACGCTGGGCTGAACATTTTAATAATATTCTGAACCAGCCATCATCTATTAACGACGAAGCCATCATCCGCCTGCCCCAAATTCCTATAAATGAAGCATTAGATGATGTACCAACTCTGGAGGAAACTAAGAAAGCGATTCGTCAACTGTCTAGTGGAAAGGCCCCCGGTTCTGATTCAATTCCTGTTGAGGTTTATAAAGATGGCGGTGCAGTTCTGATAGAGAAACTTCACATGATCTTCCAGCAAATGTGGCAGAGTGAAACCATCCCACACGATCTCAAAGATGCGTCAATTATACATCTATATAAACGTAAAGGTAATCGCCAAGACTGTAACAATCATCGAGGCATCTCTCTTTTATCAATCGCTGGGAAGATATTCGCCAGAATCCTTTTGAATCGCCTTACGGCTCATCTTGACAAAGGTCTTTTACCTGAAAGTCAGTGTGGATTCCGGAAAGAACGTGGAACCACAGATATGGTGTTCGCTGCACGACAGCTACAAGAAAAATGCCAAGAACAGCTCTGTGACCTGTACACAGCGTTCATCGACTTGACAAAGGCATTCGACACGGTCAGTAGAGAGGGTCTATGGAAGATCATGGCAAAATATGGCTGCCCAAAGAAATTTATCACAATAGTGCAGCAACTGCATGATGGAATGCAGGCTAGAGTTCAGGAAAACGGTGAGCTATCAGAGCCTTTCCCCGTCTCAAATGGAGTTAAACAAGGGTGCGTAAGTAGTATACAATGCGCAAAACAGGTCGCATTCAGGCGGCGGCGTGTGACTTTTATATAGCAAAATACTCGATCGATTTCAGGCGGCGGCGTTTCAGGCGGCGGCGCATGACTTTTTATATAGCGATATATTTTAGCAGCGAGGCTTCCTCTGACGATCAGACGTATGACTTTTTATATAAGAAAATACTCATTGCGCAGGTGGAGCAGCAAGCGGGATGACTTTTTATATAAGAAAATACTCATTGCGCAGGTGGAGCATCAGGCGGGGTGACTTTTTATATAAGAAAATACTCAATGTGCAGGTGGAGCAGCAGGTGGGGTGACTTTTTATATAAGGAAATACTCATTGCGCAGGTGGAGCAGCAGGTGTTGGTGCATGACTTTTTATATAAGGAAATACTCAGTGGGCAGGTGGAGCATCAGGTGGGATGACTTTTTATATAAGAAAATACTCAATGTGCAGGTGGCGCAGCAGGTGGAGTGACTTTTTATATAAGAAAATACGCAGGTGGCGCAGCAGGTGGGGTGACTTTTTATATAAGAAAATACTCAGTGTGCAGGTGGAGCATCAGGCGGGGTGACTTTTTATATAAGAAAATACTCAATGTGCAGGTGGAGCAGCAGGTAGGGTGACTTTTTATATAAGGAAATACTCATTGCGTAGGTGGAGCAGCAGGTGGGGTGACTTTTTATATAAGGAAATACTCAGTGGGCAGGTGGAGCATCAGGCGGGATGACTTTTTATATAAGGAAATACTCAGTGTGCAGGTGGAGCATCAGGCGGGATGACTTTTTATATAAGGAAATACGCAGGTGGCGCAGCAGGGGGTGACTTTTTATATAAGAAAATACTCAGGTGGAGCATCAGGCGGGGTGACTTGTTATATAAGGAAATACTCAGTGTGCAGGTGGAGCATCAGGCGGGATGCCTTTTTATATAAGGAAATACGCAGTGTGGAGGTGGAGCAGCAGGAGAAGTGGATGACTTTTTTATATAGTAATATGTGTTTATTGAGATAACAAGAAGACGATAATAGGAAGAGGATAATAGGTAGACTTTGTGATTTTTAGATAACAAGAAGACGTTATTTATAGATATATATTAATTCTGCAGGAGTGATGCAGGGGTAAGATGGCGGGGTGACTTTTTATATAAGGAGAAAAATGGCGGCGCGCTGCAGGCGCAAGATGGCGGGATGACTTTTTATATAGGGAAAATGTACAGGGGCAAGATGGTGGACTTGAGATAGCAAGAAGGTGGTATATGGCGCAAGATGGCGGGGTGATTTTTTATATAAGGAATTGAGGAGGAGGAGAGGAGGAGGTCCATGACTTTTTATATAGAGATATGTTTAGATAACAAGAAGACGTTATTTATAGACATATAATAATTCTGTAGGAGTGATGCAGGGGCAGGGGTGATATTTTTGTGTGATGTGGTATGGTTTTGGAGGTGGAAGAGAGATATTTTAGATGTTGAGGTGAGATGTGGTGACGTTGTCAGGATGCATCTGTGTACATTTTTGGGGGTGTAGCAGGCGAGTTGACCAGCATTGAGAGGTGGGAGTGAAGAGGCGTCGGTAACGAGGTACGGGTGTAATGTAGCAGGTGGGGTTAGGTTAGGGGGGATATTTTTGTGTGATGTGGTATGGTTTTGGAGGTGGAAGAGAGATATTTTAGATGTTGAGGTGAGATGTGGTGACGTTGTCAGGATGCATCTGTGTACATTTTTGGGGGTGTAGCAGGCGAGTTGACCAGCATTGAGAGGTGGGAGTGAAGAGGCGTCGGTAACGAGGTACGGGTGTAATGTAGCAGGTGGGGTTAGGTTAGGGGGGATATTTTTGTGTGATGTGGTATGGTTTTGGAGGTGGAAGAGAGATATTTTAGAGGTTGAGGGGAGATGTGGTGACGTTGTCAGGATGCCTCTGTGTACATTTTTGGGGGTGTAGCAGGCGAGTGGACCATCATTGAGAGGTGGGAGTGAAGAGGCGTCGGTGACGAGGTACGGGTGTAATGTAGCAGGTGGGGTTAGGCTAGGGGGGATATTTTTGTGTGATGTGGTATGGTTTTGGAGGTGGAAGAGAGATATTTTAGAGGTTGAGGGGAGATGTGGTGACGTTGTCAGGATGCCTCTGTGTACATTTTTGGGGTGTAGCAGGTGAGTGAACCAGCATTGAGAGGTGGGAGTGAAGAGGCGTCGGTGACGAGGTACGGGTGTAATGTAGCAGGTGGGGTTAGGTTAGGGCGGATTTTTTTGTGTGTTGTGGAATTGTTTTGTTATGTGTGTTGGTGTGTTTGTTTATACAGTCTACAACCGCGTGACTTTTATATAACGAAAATGTGTTGGAGGAACGTGGAGGAGGAGAGGTCTTGGTATATAGTAATATATAAGTTCATTAATGGCGGGCGTGTTGGGTGATGATTATTTTACAAAACAGTTATACGTACATATTACAGATAGGTAGTCAATATTACAACAGTTAGACGCTATTTAGTTATACATATATAGAAATATAAAAGAGAAAACACTAGATACATTTTATATATTTAGTGACAAAGTTAGTTGATCTATGGGTGACGTATAACCGCACTTCTTTTTCGTATACCACTAGGAGCCCTCAGAACACAGGCGGTTCGGATTACTTGGCGAGTCTGTCACGTCTTTTTCATGTAACCATCTTCAACAAGGTGAGTGTCTGTCGTTATCACGCCATTGTCTATGAAGAAAAAAAAAAACAGGCTTGGGGTGGGTTAGCCAGGGTCTGACTAAGCGCGTAATTAATCACGATAGGTGTGTTGTATTGTGTGTTGTATGGTTTCTTGGTTGTTGTACAGAGTGGAAGATCTTATCGGCCAGGTAGTTTATGTGTTGGTGCATATACCTGTAGGTATCTGTGTGTGTGTCTGTAGGTAGCTGTATACAGAGAGTTTAGATGTTGAGCATCACCATATGTCACTTTAGCTTTCTTGGTTAACATAGATTGTACAGGGTTAAATATTTTAGAAATGTTGTGCCCCGGCTGATCGTGTACAGAATACTTTATTATAGAACATCGTGTCTCAAACGGTTTAGTCTAAGAACCCCATGATGTCTTACAAATTATTGAGGTCCTAGAGCTCTTTTGTAGATAAGAGTTGTACCGCGAGGATATGACAATATCAAAGAAGGTGTTCGATTATAAGGAACATAGTGTTCACCTCGCTGACCCCCAAATAGACTTTCCGCGCACCATATTTTGAGAATCACCGTTCGTATGTCTTTCTTTATTCAGCTGATAATAGCATTCGGGTTCTTTCGCCCTACCAATTAGACACCTGATTCTGGTTAACTTTAAAGCGAGATATTCTAACAGATCCTTTAACTACAATCCTGGTCATTTACAAGGTGTACCTCACACCTTTTTGTGGATCCAACATAATTTATTTCGTGTCTACATTACAACCAAGTTGTATATTTCAAAACCAAACAACATCCAGTACTCACTACCGCCACGCGAACCCAACTTAGAATACATGGATAATCGATAAGAAATTTCATTACAGGGCATGTTTAATCAGTACGAGCTGTGTTTGCTTGGCGCAACGTGTGGTGCAAATCTGCCTTCCGCTCGCGGCATAACGAAAAAGAGACGTTGGCTGGGAGGGTTTTGAAGAGGTGTGTTAACGTGACACCAGGTACGGAAATCACGTCTTTGAACATATCTACCCCTAGGTCCGCGTAGAAACTAACGTGTTGTTCTAACGCTGTGTGTGGCTAGTGATGAGAATATAAGACGCTGAGAGGTGAAGTTTGGTCGTAGACAATTACTCACTAGGAAATGCCCGTGAGGTGGTAGAAATACGACCTCGACACGATAGAAATATGCCCTCGAGATGATATAAATATGCCCTCGACACGACAGAAATATGCCCGCGATGCTATAGAAATATGTATGTGTAATGATAGAAAATATGCCCTCGAGACGACATAAATATACCCCCGAGATGATAGAAATGTGACCACCGGTTTTGGTAGAAAACTTTAGGTATCGCCCACCAAAGTATTTTCACCGGTGTATCAAAGGATGGTCTCGATAAAATTTACTCTCTCGACCCTCACTCAGCTCTCCAAAGGTTTAACCATTTCATCACAGCTCTTGATATAGACCCAGTTGGTGGAAACAAGGGAAGTCAGGTGCAAAGAGGTATGACCCCACCTGCAAGGGGTGGTCCTGGAAACAGTCTGCAGCAGGGCACTCTGGATGATCGAATGCGGCTCGCAATGGGAAGGCAAACTCGGTCCCTAAAAAATGTCAGGGTGTAGTCGGTTGTGTCAACCGAAAGGTGGAGATATCACAGCTTAGGCGTAAACAGATACAACGCAACCACAAGCCTTTTCAGAGCGAACAAGGAAGAAGAAGATCTTCAACGAGGTATGACCGGTAGTGTCTGATGATAGCACAACGACTCAGCAGTAAAGTATGAACTTACGTGTCTGACCACGCGCGTTAAAAGAAAAAAACTACGTGTGTTTTGAGTTTTATTAAACATGGATGAGAGAGAGAAAGAGAGAGAGAGAGAGAGAGAGAGAGAGAGAGAATAAACAGGTAAATAAAACACAGTCTTATTTTTAGGTTGTTATCAAAGGAAATAATTTTGTTTAACAGATCAGAATGATCCCCGCGCAGGCTGTGGCAACAAAGATATCGATTAAAAAACTCAGCACGTGGGTGACCCAACATGTTTTGCGAGACATGTGATGATTTTCCCTGTCGTTTAAGAAATAATGGAGATATAAACGTGTTTTGCTAGTTTGTAACAAGGCGTTTTTCTTTGTGTAGTTCGATAAATATGGTATGTTCTAAATATTATTTTTAATGTGATAAAAGTGTTTATTAATTTTTGCGTTATCAGATTCTGTCTTTTTATATTTGTTATGTTAACACAAATAAACCTCGCAAAAAATAAACAAATATACTTGTCTAACAGTAGGTGACAAACATGACTAAGTTTTAAACTAAGGAAAATTATTAACCTATAGTACATAATCGGGTAAGTCTTCATCCAAAATTTTAGTTTTACACACAATGTCCCGGCTTTAAGGGGGCATATACACCCCAGATAAAGACCAAAAAAAGTGAGTTAAAAAGAAAAAATTTTAACATTAACAATTCTTGTTTTAAATAGTTTAACACTTTTTTTTGAATAGGTCTTTTAAATTAGAATCCCTTACAAACTGCTCTAACATAGTTATCATTAAAACGTTTGGTGTCAAAGAGAATCAGATATTAGTTGTTTTAATATTTTGACAAAACTATTATAGCTTTTTTATTGCGCTAAAAGCTGTATTTAACTGGCTCCTGATCCTAACGAAAACCGACGGTCAATATTTTACACCCCCTACAGCCTTTAGCAATCATAGCCGACCATAGTTTTGCACACGACATATTCCACTTGTTATCTGCTATTTAAAACAACACACGAAATCCCGCATACTTTCTTATCATGTAATAGAATACAGAGATAATTATTATAACAAAGTTCTAAATTGATAGGTGACTATATTAAAAGGTCATTACTCCATACTTGCAAAGAAAAGCCAAAGTGCACTCCTTTTGAAAGCATGCACTATAATTGCTACATACAACATTTTTACGGTGTTTCACGCCATAGGTAAGAGGAGGAAAAATGCTCATCATCTAGACCTTTGGGACATTTATGTCTTGCACAGTGCAGCTAATGTGTAGTGAAAATGTACGCCCTAGCGTACACTAACGGGTTTTCCAGATACTATAACATGCAGACAATAACTTACATTAATTTACAACATTCTTAACATGTAAAATACATTATACTTTATCCCGAAGTAACAAACTTTGTTGAGTCATATAATCATATAATACATTCTGGTTAGATACTGGATCAAGTTTAGAAGTTGCAATAACAGTTTGTTAAATTATTTCAACCAATCGACGGCTCAAAAACTAAACTAACCACAATGTCTTTCTGGGTTGTTCCCCCTTAACAATCAACAAAAACAAATTTAGAACCAAACTGCGTCTAATACAAATATTAACAGTTAACGCACTACTGAATTTATTGACAAACTGATAACGTTAGCATACAACAAAATTGACTAAAATCCAGGTATCAAAGTCGTAACATCTCCATCTGTTAACACAAAATACAGATATGTCCCAAAAACAGATTAATTTATGGTCAACGAAGTAGTTAACATCCTTACTGCTAACAAAAAGATACTATTCATCCTGAACTACATCTTTCGCCACAGGGACATCGTCTTTTTTGTTTACACTAATATTTAAGATACATAAGCCATCTTGCCACAACTAAAATCTTATTTATGCAATGTTATTAAATAAAGCGTGAAGGCAATATTTATTTTAATGCATTTACCTCAGTCGCAGATTGATAACTGAATAATACACGTCACAATAGGTTTTCAAGTAGACACGCCACGCTTGCACATCACGCACTCACGCACGCACTTACGCTCGCACCCGCACCGCACACACACACAGCACACATTTAGACCTTTGTTGTATTTATGGTCTTCACAGTGGGGACTGTTAAGAAAAATACGCCTAGCGAACAAACAAACGAGCCAGATATTTAAACAGAGAAAATAACATGAACATATAATTTAACATTTCTAACGTTGTTTGCTCACTTTTTTGTTAATGTTTTTATATTCAAAAATTACTTTGTTAGATTACTCAACTATTACGTTTTTTTTTTTTTTTTGGTAAAAGTAAAACATTATGTTTAAAATGGTTGGTTCGCAAAGAAAAAAACTTAATTCCTAATGTGTCTTTCTTTCCCCGTCAATAAACCATCCAGACACCTGCGTGTGTAAATACAAATAAAAGTCGATAAACGTGGATTTTATGCTGGAACGTGCCGAAACAGGACCTCAAAGTAATGTTCAATTCTGTTTGCTGAGTAAATAACCGCTAAATGGGCTCCAAGTTAGTAGTATACAATGTCGGCAAAACTTAGGGTTAGTTATTGTGGGCGCGGCGCTCTGTGGCAGTGCTTGCACTTGGTTATATGGGGAGAAATTTGTGTGTGCGTATGAATCTAGGTTAATCTCAAGATGCATCGGGCCCCTCCGGATTTCTTGTTAAGTGGTGACATTGTGTCCGCAATTCTGTGCGGACTTGTTTCTTTTATAGGGGGAAAGTGGCGGACTTGAGAATAACAAGAAATGAGGGTTGTATGGGGTGAAATTCTTGTTATCTAAAGAAATAGTGTGGTAAAAATGGCGGGACCCTTGAGATAACAAGATGATGGTTATTTTAATTCTTAAGGAATACATGAACGGCAATCTTTATGATCTTCTTGATAGTATTCGCCCCATAGGGTATCTCATAGGGAAGCCATACTACGTGGCAAGATTGCGGGACTTAGATGAAAAATATGGTGTGCTCTCCTTACGTTATCTCAATATCCGCAATATGTCCCCCATATACAACACCCCCTTGTTATCTCAAGATGGCTCCGCCAATCTTGCGCAAACAAGAAGAGGAGGGGCATTTTAAACCATCCCTATCGGACTTATATACCAAAAGCGGAAATCTATCCCGCGGATCTTGCGCCGCCCCGCACCGAAGCGCCGCCCAATATTTCGCGCCCCTTAGATAAAAAGTCACGGCCGCCGCCAAGAGCCCGCTGCAACAATACGACCTGTTTTTGCGCATTGTATACTACTACTTGAGCCCTTAGCGGTTATTTTTACTCAGCAAACAGATGTGAGTACTTTGAGGTCTGTTTTCGGCACGTTCCAGCATAAATCCCAGTTATCGTTTTATTTGTAATACACGCAGGTGTCTGGATTGGTTTTGCTTGACGGGGAAAGAAAAGACATTAGAGAAGTTGTTTTTTTCTTTGCGACCAACCATTTTAAACAAAAGTTTTTTCCAAAAAAAAAAAAAAATAGAGTATCTAACAAAGTATTTTTGAAATAAAACTTAACAAAAAAGTGAGAAAAAGACAGAAGTAACACGTTCGTCAGAATGTTAAATATATATGTCCGTTATTTCTCTGTTTAATATCTGGCCGTTTGTTGTTCGCTAGGCGTATATTTTTTACTTAACAGACACTGTGAAGACATAAATACACAAAAAGGTCCTAAATGTGTGTGTGTGTGTGTGCCAGTGTGTGTGTGTGTGTGGTGCGTGTGTGCGTGAGTGCGATTGTGTTCCGTGTGTGTGGGGTGTATTCGTGTACCCACTGTGTTAGGTTTGTTAAAATAATTATTTCTATTTAATAAAATCCTATAAAAAAGTTTTAGTTGTTTCGTGTGTTGTATTTCGAATATTTAAACCTCAATAAAAAGATATGTCTGTGCGCTAGTCGGTGTTGCTAAAAAAGGCTGTTTCAAAAATATAAGTGTTTCGTTAGGACGTGACTCACATAAATAACTTTTAAAAATATCTGTTTTCTATTTAAAAGATATGTCTGTGTATTCGTTTTCTTCACTAGGTAGTGTTGCTAAAATTCTGTTTCACAATAGTTCTAAACTGTTAATATCTGTGTGTTAACTTAACTCAGATACTAAATTGTTATCTGTGTTATGTTAGTAAAGCCGGACATGTGTGTATATTTTTTTGATAAGACTTACCCGATTATGTAACTATAGGTTAATAATTTTCCCTTAGTTTAAAAACTTAGTCATGTTTGTCACCTACTGTTAGACAAGTATTTTTGTTTTATTTTTGCGAGGTTTATTTGTGTTAACATAATACAAATATAAAAAGACAGAATCTGATAACGCAAAAATTAATAACACACTTTTATCACATTAAAAATAATATTTAGAACAATACCATATTTTGTCGAACTACCACAAAGAAAACGCCTTGTTATGGTAAAATTTTTTTTTTTTTTTTTTTTTTTAGCAAAACACGTTTATATCTCCATTATTTTCTTAATCGACAGGGAAAATCGTCACATGTCTCCGCAAAACATGTTGGGTCACCCACGTGCTGAGTTTTTTAATCGATATCTTTGTTGCCACAGCACTGCGCGGGGGATCATTCTGATTGTTAAACACAAATTATTTCCTTTGATATACAACCTAAAAATAAGACTGTGTTTTATTTACCTGTTTATTCTCTCTCAATTTCCCTCTCTCTCTCTCTCTCTCTCTTCTCTCTCTCATCTCTCTCCTCTCTCTCTTCATCCATTTTCTCCCCCTTCTTTCTCACCAATGTTAATAAAACTCATTAAAACACCAAACTAATTTTTTTCTTTTAACGCGCGTGGTCAGACACGTAAGTTCATACTTCTTTACTGCTGAGTCAAAGTTGTGTCTATCATCAGACACTAACCGGTCATACCTCGTTTGAAGATCTTCTTCTTCTTGTTCGCTCTGAAAAGGCTTAGTGGTTGCGTTGTATCTGTTCTACGCTTACTAAGCTGTGATTTCTGTCCACCTTTCAGTTTTGCACACAACCGACTACAACCCTGACATTTTTTAGGGCGACCGAGTTTTTTATTATTATTTTATTACCATTTTGCATCGAGACGCATTTTTATCATCCAGAGTTCCCTGCTTATAGCAGACTGTTTTTACCAGGACCACCCCTTGCAGGTGGGGTCATACCGTCTTTGCCACTGACTTCCCTTGTTTCCACTCAAACTGGGTTCTATAATCAAGAGATTTGATGAAATGGTTAAAACCTTTGGGAGAGCTGAGTGAGGGTCCGAGAGAGTAAACATTTTATCGAGACCATCCTCTTGCTACACCGGTTAAAAAAATAACATTGGTGGGCGATACCTAAAGTTTTCTACCAAAACCGGTGGTCAACATTTCTGCAATCATCTCGGGGGTATATTTTATGTCGTCTCGAGGGCATATTTTCTATCATTACACATACATATTTCTAAACAAGTCAAACGCGGGCATATTTCTGTCGTGTCGAGGGCATATTTATAATCATCAATACCACATACATTTCTATCTTTGTGTCGAATTTGGTTTTCGTATTTTTTATACTACCCCACGGGCATTTTATTATGAGTACATTCCTCTAATCGACCAACACTTTCTACAAACGTAACAAGTACATCACTTATATATTCCCCCCATCAATTTATTAGCCACACACATTCATACCCCCTAGAACAAATTTTTATTTTTTTTTTACGCGGACCCCTAGTATTATATTTCATGTTTGCTGATATTTTTTTTCCGTTGTGTGTGTAAAAAACCACACTTTTTTTTTATTTTCCCATTTTATTTTATTTTTTACGTACTATTTTTAAACATTAATATGCCTTTATTGAAAATTTTTTTACCTATTTTTCCCAGATTTTTATTTTTATATTCATATTTTTTTATTTTAAAACCAATATATTATTACTCGATTAAAACATGCCCCACATTTTTTGATAATTTATTTTTTCTTTTTCATTTCCATTTTTTCTACATTCGATTTCCTGCCCCTCCATTTTCTAAAGAGCCAAACCTCCGGTATTAAATTTTTTTATTTGATAGTTATTTAATTATTTTCCGCCCCCCCGATCCTATAACCCTACAACTAAATACACTTTTAATTTATAAAATACATATTTAATTTACGACATTTAACTATGCTGCTACAACTATAATTTTTATCATTCATTTTTTTTTGGTTTTTAAACACATTTTGTAACCCATGACCAGGATTTTATTTAAAATTTTATCCCCCTAAACTTCAAAATATTTCAACCTTTTAAAGACTTACCAGAATCAGGGCTTAATTAATTTCTTATAGCACTCAAAAAATGACATAATAATGCTTTATTTTATCAGCTAATTTTTTTATTTTGTTTTTATTTAATTTTATTATTATTATAACGTTGTTTATTTTATGTAATACTGGTTTTTTTTTTTCCTATTTTTTTTTCAAACCAGGTAACATTATTTTTTTTTAAATAACACTTTATTACTTTCAATATTGTCCATATTTTAATTACCCTTTATCATACAACTTTAAAACATACAAAAATTAACAAAAACTTCTAAAACCTTCAATCAATTATTCCTTACAGTACAATGTCCCAGGGCATAGTATTTTACTTAGCCCACATTAAACTTATGTACCTCTTAGAAAGCAAATGACTTCGTATCGGCCACATGGCATATTTTCCTATTTAACATTAACGATACATATTTCCGGTTGAGGAGTATACAACATCACAATGTCCACCCTCACAATATATTTAAACCCCTCTCATTACCACAATTTCTATCCCTAATCCCAGTCTTCTTTTTTCTACCCCACACGAACATTTCAGCGATCCTATGATTTATCAACTCTACCCAAACTTTTAACTCTCCCCTATTATATTTCTCATCCTTAGCAACCCACACACACAATATTACCAACACGGTAGTATGCACTAACACGGACCTAACACTGGCCCCAAAGATGTGATCCTTCCACTTATCCCATCACAAAACCACAAAACACATCTCAACCACCCCCCCAACGTGCACTTTTCCACCTTAATTACACAGTTCTTCACAACACATGTGCGCTAACCCTACCCCAAATCCATATTTTTAAAACCCAGCATACCAAACTTTTCTCCTGAACACTATACCACCCAGGGAATATCTCACCATTTTGACCCCATCGTTGACATTCCAAAAAGACAATCCACCACTGACACAGACCTCAAAATTCGAAACCGAAACCCCTGTGTTCTGAGAGGCTCCCCAGCCAAGTCCATACGACGAAAAAGACCCTGCGGTTATTTCTCGTTCCCTATTCCAAACACTCCATAGATCAACTAATACCTTTGTCACTTAATATATACCTAAAACATTATATTAGTGTTTTTAAAAAACTCTTTTATATTTCATAAAATATTATTATCACTAAATAGCATCCTCACTGTTTATGTCCTATCGGCTACCCCAATCTGTAATATGTACGTATTTCCAAACCCCAAATACATTCACACAAACCCCCCATTTAATGAACACCATATATTATTACTATATTCCAAAAACCTCTCCTCCTCGCACGTTCCTCCAACACCCGTTAATAAAAAACTCAACGCGGATGTAGGACTGTGTATATTAAAAAAACACTTACAAAAACTACATTAACATTCAAATTCCATACACAAAAAAATCCAATCCTTCCTAATACCTAACCCCTATCAACACCCTAAATAATAAAATAACCAACATACCTCCACCAATTGGAACGTTAAACCTCCCACCCTAAACTTCTTGGTAACATCACTCTACCGGCTTCTAACAACCCCAAAGAATTTATACACAAGATTCCTGAAACCTTCCACCAAATATCTCTCTTTAACCACATCTTTAAAAATATCTCACTTCCACCTCCAAAACCAATAACAATACCAAACACAAAAATATCCCCCCTAACCTAACCCCACCCTGAAATACATTACAACACCGTACCTCGTCACCGACGCCTACTTCACTCCCACCTCTCAAAAATGGTCCCCTCACTCGCCTGCAACTTACCCCCCAAAAATGTACACAGAGGCCAAACCTGACAAACGTCACCACATCTTGACCCACTCAAAAACTCTAAACATATCTCTCTTCCACCTCCAAAAACAATAAATCCACATCACACAAAAATATCCCCCCTAACCTAACCCCACCTGCTACACAGACTAAATAAATAACTCGTTACCGACGCCTCCAAATCACTCCCACCTCTTCAACTGATGGGTCAAATAACTTAATCCTGCACACCCCCAAAAAAAAAACACACAACATGCATTTCCTGACAACAAATACCAAAACTCACCTCAACAATCTAAAATATCTCCTTCCACCTCCTAAAACCATATCCACATCACACAAAAATATCCCCCTCCACCTGCATCACTCCTACAGAATTATTATATGTCTATAAATAAACGTCTTCAACATCTAAAACAATATTCCCCTATTACAAAAAGTCATGGGACCCTCCTCCTCTCCTCCTCCTCAATTCCTATATAAAAAAATCCACCCCCAAAATCGTGCGCACACATACCACCTTCTTGCTATCTCAAGTCCACCCCACTCCCCCCAAGTGTACATTTTCCCTATATAAAATTTTCCTCATCCCCCACTTGCGCCTGCAGCGCGCCGCCATTTTTTTCTCCTTATATAAAAAAATCACCCACGCCATCTTACCCTGCCACAACCTCCTGCAGAATTAATATATAAACTCATAAACAAAACACCAACTTCCCCCAAAAATATCCAAACCCCCACACCAACCTCCAACCACCTATTATCCCTCCCACTTGCCTATCTCAGGAACTTCACACACCCTACAAACAAAAAAGTTCATCCACACACCTGAGCACCTCCAAAACCCAAACCCAAACACTAACCACACCTTAAAAAAAACCCCCACACAAATGCCAACTACTCCACACTACAACCACCCATAAAAAAAACTCACTCCTCTATTACTCAACACTTCCCATCAATAACACCCCAACAATAAACCATAAAAAATTCCCCACAAAACAACTCCCAAAACCCTACACACCACATACACACCAACAACTATCCATAAACCCAACCACCCACCAAAACCCCACATCCATCATCCAATCAACCCACAAAAATCAACCCTCCATAACACCCCCACCCCATTAACAAAACCATACAAAAAACCTACCACCAACCACCATAAAAACACCACCATCCCCAACATACAACAAAAACTAACACAACAACAAACAACCCACAAACCCAAACCCCCCAAACTAC